>OX940983.1:37465294-37670608 GCA_954871275.1 Leptopterna dolabrata
TTCCAATCCAATTAATGAATTCCAATTCAATTAATGAATTCCAATTCGAAATCGATTGAATAAATTGATTGATTGATGGAATCGAGCGCTTCCCTGGTGACGAGCGCACAATGCCAATAATTAGGCAATTCGAAAAAAATTCCAATTCAAATTAAAGTCCAATTCATTATACCAATATTGACAATTCTAAGTGAATTCCTATTGCAATTGAAAAAACTTTGCCAATTTTGGCGAATGTGGAGTTATGTTTATATGATTAATGTGTCGGGAATTTAGATGGGGATGTTAGGTAGATTGGTGAGCAGTGGCCAATTGCAATTCAAAATCTAAGTGAATTCCAATTGCAATTGAAAAAATTGATCGATTGATTGCTCGATTGATTGAATAAATTGATTGATTGATTGAATCGAGCGCGTCCCTGGTGACGAGAGTGTATACAATTTCATTCACCCTGGTGTCGAAAATGCCTGTCGGTGAAAACTTCGGGGCCTTACTGTGAACGAACGGCTGGACGTACGATGCTGCGGGTGGTCTTAAACAACTCCCAAGTTCGAGAACTATTTAAAACCGTAAAAAAATTCACGTAAAACAAAGGTATAGGCTTTCTGAAAATTTCAGCCCCTATTTTGAACCCCTTAGAGATGACTGACAGTAACGTCGAGCTTCGAGGACCAACTAGACGCCGAACGGAACCTATAACCCGAATTTCATCAATTTTTATTCATGGTAACTAAGCAAAGTGGCCCGTACGGCGTACGGCGGACAGACAGAAATATTTTGGTTTATTATTTTCAATAATGAACCATTGGAATCGAGCATGAAAAAAAAAATTCTTACCCCCCCTCAAAATTTGATGGTTTACGTTTCAAGGTATGTAGAATCCAAAACTGCAATAAAAATATTTCTGTCTGTCCGCCGTACGCCGTACGCCGTACGCCGTACGCCGTACGCCGTACGGGCCACTTTTCTTAGTTACCATGAAAAAAAATTGATGAAATTCGGGTTATAGGTTCCGTTCGGCGTCTAGTTGGTCCTCGAAGCTCGACGTTACTGTGAGTCATCTCTAAGGGGTTCAAAATAGGGGTTGAAATTTTCAAAACGCCTATACCATTTTTTTACGTAAATATTTTTACGGTTTTAAATAGTTCTTGAACTTGCGAGTTTTTTAAGACCATCCGGAGCATCGTACGTCCAGCCGTTCGTTCACAGTAAGGCCCCGAAGTTTGCACCGGCAGGCATTTTCGACTCCAGTGTGAATGAAATTGTATACAATCCAAACCAAATCTCGTAACCAGAGACGCGCCCACAATAGGAATTTGTGAATACGGCCAATCATTGGTAGGGATCACCTGATTATATTGGCGGAGTATGAAGTCGAGTTGGTTGTTCTGTGATATTATTTAATTTGAAAAATGATGGCTCTATTGGAGTTTGTTGGTAGGTAGTGAAACTTGAACAAACGTTGAAGTATTATTGATGGGTAAATTATTACTACGGTAAATCATTACTCAACGGTAAATTATTACACAACGGTTCATTATACCATCTACGTAGAAGGGGCTGGAGTTTGTTGGTAGGTACTTTTGCAACTTTTTTCATTCCTCATCAACAATTTCTTTTCAGAACTTCATTATGTGTGTTTCTTTTTGTTAGGTACTGTTTGTCATCGGCAGAATTATTTTAGCAACATTTAACTCGTGATTTAGGTAGGTACCTAGTAACGAGTACGGGGTTAGGTACTAACCTACGGAGGGTCTGCGATCTACATAATATGTGTAGAATAGTACATATCATATTATATAGACGGGTTATCTATACATAGAGCTGTGATCTGTAACAGAAGGGTATTCTATACAAAATAATAAACCGTTGTGCAGGGATTTGCAGCGTTTTTATTGCAGTTTTGGATTCTACATACCTTGAAACGTAAACCATCAAATTTTGAGGGGGGGTAAGAATTTTTTTTTTCATGCTCGATTCCAATGGTTCATTATTGAAAATAATAAACCAAAAGTGCCAACCCCCCAACCCCTATTAAAGATAGCAGGCCCTTTCAGCTGACAATTTAAAGCTGAGATGAGTACCTATCGTTTGGTCCAAGAATTTTGGAAGTATCTTCGAAAATGAGGGAGATACAGTACCAAATATGCAGAACCTGTACCAAAGTAACCCCGGTTTACGGTCCAATACCTACTCTTCTGGTATTCAAAACATTTTTGATTTCCCCCTCCCCCTCCTTCCCCCCAAATTTTACTTTGCGTAAAACTACTCCTGTTTTAATTTTGTATGGTATCAAGTCGGGAAAACATTGGCCGAAAATAAATTTTCAGAAAATTTTAGGCGGAGGAGGAAGATGCCGAAAACTTCGAAAATTCGCTCTTATAGCCATGCTGCATGACTGTGGTTTTTCAAATTATCTTTGATCATTGATAGTTTTAATTGTCTTGAATCACCTGTTGACACTTTTTCTAGCATTATTATACAAATTGATGGTGATTTCAGACAATTTCCTAGGTTTTCGACTCATAAAAAATGAATTTTTGGAGCTGAACCTTCGTTAGAACCACAACTCCTCACTTTTGTCAAAATTTTGGTATTTAAATAAAATGAGCTTTTGAGGTGTATTTTTCCATGTTTTTTAGAGTGAGAAGACCGAAAATGAAGTCCATTTTGACAATTTTCGGTCTTCTCACTCTAAAAAACATGGAAAAAGACACCTCAAAAGCTCATTTTATTAAAACACCAAAAACCCTATTTTGACACCCATTTTTCACCCGTAACACCCCCGAGTATATTCCGATCGGGCTAAAAAGTTTCGGGACACAACTAGGGCCCAAATGGAGCAAGTGTGCGAAAGAACGATTTTTCTAGACCGAAAATGAAGTAGGTATGAATCATACAGCGGACGGACATTTCATTTTTGGAATCTACGCACCTTAAATCGTATAAGAAAACATTTTGAGGAGTACTTAGTTACAAAATTGCTTGCTGAGGGAATACACAGGTGTATTACTCACAGAATAATAAACCAATGTAAAGGACAACAGTGGGCGAAAGACTGCTCAAATTCGGGGACAAACGTTCTATAGTTGAAGTTGGTGAGTTACTTCGAAAACTCGCTCAAATGGTCATGCTACAAGTATGGAAATGCGTGACTATGACTTTGTAACGCCATTGTCGAATTGTATTCAAGGATGAATCAAACTCCCTTTTTTCCCCAGCTGTTTTCCGGGCAGGACCTATTTATAGGTATCTATTTAAAGCAATTCCTATCACGAAGAGTTTTCACTTTCAAGGCGAACTCTGCCTTCGATCGTCAAATCGCGCCTCGAGTTTTCCGGAGTTGATAATTACTTTTCACTGGGTAAATGGCATCGTCTTGAAAACTGCCCGAGAAAGAAACGCTTTCCTCCGAAGTTTCGAAAATTCTTTCCAGACTCTAAGAAGAGAAATAAATAGGTCGGTGAGATTAAAGTTTTACTTTGAAATCGATGATGTGGTGAGTTTGTAATGGGAGTGGGGGGGGGTGGGGGGGTTCTTTTATCGGCCTTTAAATTCATCATTCGGCTCGATTTAATGTCATTTACCGCTCTCCAGTGAGTTTCTCCTCTTACGATTGAACGAGTGACTTCCCGACGTAGGAAACTCTTTGCGTGGCTCGGGAGCTGGAAGTTCAGAAAAGTCGAAAAACGTCTGCCAATTCGAGTAGGCAGTATAGCTTCCTCACTTGAATCACATGAACGTATACAGGGTGTCCCAGTTAAGATGGTCCAAACTTCAGGGTTCAATTCTACGATCGATTTCCGACAAAAAATGTCTCTTAGCAATTTTTCGAAAAACGCTTTGTTTTTTGAGTTATTCCACTTTTAAGATTTTTTAGTTTCTTTCCACATTTTTTCAGTAATATGGCTATAACTCCCTCAAATATTGACTTAAAGTTAAAAAAAGGGTACCATTGGAAAGATCATTAAATTTCCTATAAGATGATGCCCCAATCATGTTTCCAAACTGGGAGTTGGTTTGTTTTTTTCGAGCCCAAACTTGAAATTTTGTTTTTCCCTCATAAGTGATGCGAATTTCACTAAGGATTTTCACCTTAATTGTAGGGAGCAAAATCGATGCGGACCAAAGGAAAAAAATCTTCAGGTTCTTAGCTTTCCAACGATATATCATTTTTTGTGTTTACCATAGTTATTTGAGGAGAAAATGGCATCTGGATGCGAAAATCGTGAAATTTAAAAAGGATTCTGCACGCTACATGTCCCCCCCCCCTCCTCATGATAATAACAAGAGAAGTTGACTTCATTCTACTCGCTGAATCGAATAGTGTCGAATCTCTTCCAATTATTTACCTGTATCATCGTCACAAAAATATCATTATGTAACTTATTAAATAGAACTTAAATAGTAACTAACGTTTGGCATCGTGAGAATGCATATGGTGAACTGATTAGCATTCTGTCTTGCAAGATGGAATACGTCGAACTTGGACTCACTATCAATCTAAATGCTAGTGTTTGTTCTAACTACGAGTGCCAAAGGTTATTCACATTCGCTGAAATGTACACAAACGAACACATCTTTCACAATTTTTCGAGTAATTAAGTGAGTTGGAGCAGAAGGGCGACATGTCACCACCAAATACCAAGGGGTAGAGGTGTGCAACATAATTAAGAGTAATTTGTGGCTTGATAATTTATAATCACAGAACGCCCCCTCATTTAATCGAATAGTCACTATTCGATTCAGCGAGTAGAATGTAGTCAACTTCTCTTGTTATTAGCATGAGGAGGGGGGGACATGTAGCGTGCAGAATCCTTTTTAAATTTCACGATTTTCGCATTCAGATGCCATTTTCTCCTCAAATAACTATGGTAAACACAAAAAATGATATATCGTTGGAAAGCTAAGAATCTGAAGATGTTTTTCCTTTGGTCCGCATCGATTTTGATCCCTACGATTTAGGTGAAAATCCTTAGTGAAATTCGCATCACTTATGAGGGGAAAACAAAATTTCAAGTTTGGGCTCGAAAAAAACAAACCAACTCCCAGTTTGGAAACATGAGTGGGGCATCATCTTATAGGAAATTTAATGCTCTTTCCAATGGCACCCTTTTTTTAAAAATTTAAGTCAATATTTGAGGGAGTTATAGCCATATTACTGAAAAAATGTGGAAAGAAACTAAAAAATCTTAAAAGTGGAATAACTCAAAAACAAAGCGTTTTTCGAAAAATTGCTAAGAGACATTTTTTGTCGGAAATCGATCGTAGAATTGAACCCTGAAGTTTGGACCATCTTAACTGGGACACCCTGTATAACAGTTGGGTAGGTTCTTTTGAGATGGGACCACCTGCGATACAACTCGCGTGTACCCTTTACTCGCTCTCCCTGCAAGAGGCTCATATTTACGTGGCTTATCATCTTAGGACCGGAGAATGCCGAACGTATTCTAAGCAGCATTTATGTTTAATTTTTCTAGCTACGAAGAATTAATATTAACAGACAGTATACAATGAGAAGTGTTATTTAATTTTTTCCTCATGCTAAATTTGACTTGGTATTTAGAATGAAGTTTATTTTATTTTATTTAGTACAAGGAGAGGTGTTTATATTAATTTAAAAATATTATTTCTGTCAAAGCGACTCTAGCCCGTAAATACAGGAAGGACGGGCTATATTAATCATAATTTTGAAATATACTGTATCTTGTGCTTTTTTGTTTCGTGATTAAATCTCTCTCTCCCCCTCAAAATTTCAGCTCTGTACGACTACTTTTCGCGTAGTTAGAAGCATTACAAGGAAATGGTCAACATTTCATGTTCGCGCATGCTCAGACGAAAGTTACATTACAATTCCAATGAAATTCATTTGGAACAATTAAAGTACTATTCCTGATCGACCCTCCAAGTTTGAACTCATTTCAACGATATTTAAGGTAGTTGTGGGCGTTCCAAGTATTTCACGTTTGCGCCTGCGCAGATGAAAGATATACTACTCTTTCAATGATTGAGGCCATCTTTGTCCCAACCGTAACTACCCTCTAAATTTCAGCCCATTTCAACCATTATTTCGGGCATTTGTAGGCGTTACAAGGAATTACCACAGACAGACACGGGACCAAAACATCTGCCAATTCGAGTAGGAGCTTCCTCAATTGAATCAGATGAACTTATAGAATAGTTGGGTTGGTTCGTTTTGATACGGGACCATCTGCGATCCAACCCGCGTGTACCCTCCAAATTTCAGTCGATTTTGACCATTACTTCGGGTAGTATTGGGCGTTACAAGGAATTACCACAGACAGACACGGAACCAAAAACGCTGCAAATCCCTGCACATTGGTTTATTATTTTGTACAGAACGCACCCTTCTGTTACAGATCACAGCTCTCTGTATAGATAACCCGTCTAAATAATATAGTTATAGTATGTAGGTACTATTCTATACATATTATGTAGATCGCAGAACCTCCGTACGTTAGTACCTAACCCCGTACTCGTTACTAGGTACCTACCTAAATCACGAGTTAAATGTTGCTAAAATAATTCTGTCGATGACAAACAGTAACCAAAATGGCAAAATGAAACGCAAATAGTGAAGTTCTAAAGTGAAATTGTTGATGTGAAATAAAAAAGTTGCAAACGTACCTACCAACAAACTCCAGCCCCATCTACGTAGATGGTATAATGAACCGTTGTGTAATAATTGACCGTTGTGTAATAATTTACCATTGTGTAATAATTTAATCATCAATAATACTTCAACGTTTGTTCAAGTTTCACAAGTACCTACCAACCAACAAACTTCAAAAGAGCCATCATTTTCCAAATGAAATAATATCACAGAACAACCAACTCGTCTACATACTCTGTGAATATAATCAGGTAATACCTAGCAATGATTTTATCTCGGGCCAATTCCCGATTGTTAGCGCGTCCCTGGTGATGAAATTTGCCTAAATGTATACAATTCATTCACCCTGCTGTTGAAATACTCGTTACTATGTACCTACGTTAAATGTTGCTTCACGAGTTAAATGTTGCTAAAATAATTCTGTCGACGATAAACAGTACCTAAAATGGCAAAAAGAAACGCAAATAATGAAGTTCTGAAGGAAATTTGTTGATGTGGAGTGAAATAGATGCCCCTTCTGCGCAGATCACTGTTTTCTGTGGTCAATACTTGCGCTCGTGGTCAAGTATAATGAACCGTGGTGTAATAATTTGCCCATCAATAATACTTCAACGGTTGTTCAAATTTCGCAAGTACCTACCAACAAAAACCAATAGTCCATCTCTTATCAAATGAAATAATATCGCAGAACAACCAACACGACTTTATACAGCCATCCTTGATTACAATCAGGTGCTCCCTAGTGATGATATCCTGGCCGGATTTATACAGTTTGATTCACGATCGTGTTGACGAAGCTTTTTGGTGCACACGAACGGCTGGACGTACAATGCTCCGGGTGGTCTCAAAAAACTGATTAGCTCAAGACAAATTTAATAACGTTAAAAAAACCATACCCTTCTATCGTAAGTTTTCGAGCTACGGCGTTCTGAAAATGTCAACCCCCATTTTGAACCCCTTAGAGATGACTGACAGTAACGCAGAGCTTCGAGGACCAACTAGACCCCGAAAGAAACGTCTATAACCGGAATTTCATCATTTTTTTCGGTAGTGAGGAAGCAAAAAGAGATCAAAATAGTCGAAAGACTCGAACTAGTTTACGATTCTATGAAGGTGAGTGAGGCTCTCACAGTCTCAACTGGATTTCAAAATGGCGAACGGCGTGAGCAAAGTGAACTTTCTTGCGGGACTTCATCTCAGTTCTACTACATTCGTACATACATACTCACATAACGCTGAATTTGACGTAGGCCGGTAAGTCCCATGTACGAAGTTATCGAAAACAAAGTCAGTTTCCAGTGAAAGCTGGGAATTGAACTGTACCCCCCACCGACCATCAACGAACAACCCCGAAAGTACATCACAGCAGGGAAGTCAGCTTATTCAGTATTAGTGAAAGGAGGTTTGCACTGATTGGTTGTTGGACTGAAAGGGGTTAGAGGTTGGAGGGATTAGGGGTTGGCTGAGTGGTAATTTTACTGTTCGTAGGGGGTTAGTTGTCAACGTGAAAGGGAAATTCATCTGAGCAGAAATTAATGACGTAGGTAACTACTGAAGGAATTTTCGAAGTACCGCTCGTACTCATCCTAACCTTCGACTGATTACATTATCAAATATTATCCACCGTTTCCATAATGTTGTTGGACGATTTTAGGAATTTTCGACCGACAAAAGCACTGATACGTTTTCTAAGCAGAAAGTACGTTTTTTAAGAAAAAGTATTAATGACTGTTGAACTACTCATTTCCACATAAAATTGATTCTTCAGATTAATTTTCAAACAAGACAAAAGTTGTTTAGAATGATGTCTCGATACATCGTCCTGCTACAATTCTGAAGAGTTCTGTATTGTTGGTGAGCAAACTATTTTGGATAATTTATAACTATTTTTGATCCACAAAATTCCGAATAATGACCCACTTGTCATGGAGAAAAATATTTTCGACTGTCGAAATAGCCTCGAGAAACAATCTATACAACTTTAGGCAATTTTATATGATTTTGGTTTATTAATTTCAATAATGAACCTTTGGAAACGAGCAAAAATACAATTTAACCCCCCCCCCCCCCTTAAAATCTGTTGGTGTCCGTTTCAAGTTATGTAGAATCAAAAAACCAAAACTCGGCGCTGCGCGCCTCGCCAGGGGGCAAGCCCCCTGGACCCCCGGATGCTTACTGCTTAGAGCCTACGGCTAAAATTCAAGAAACATGGAACATGCTTTAGCCGCGCTTTTTATGATTCTGTAGCCGCACTGTTATGATTTCACTTCGTCACCAGGATACAACCAAGTGACAACCAAACAAGCGTCATTGTTTACTATCCATTTATAACATCAATTTATATAGTTACAGTATGAAAGTACGAAATAAAAACCAAGAACAAATACGAAATAAATTCGTGATAAATCAAGAGCTTTCCAAACGAATGGAAAACGATTTTTGTCCGATGAAAATGAAAGAAGTTTCATTTCCCTAGCAACTACTCGGTTGTACGTGAAAATCATCTAATTGGTCCTCGAAGCTCGGCGTTACTGTCAGTCATCTCTAAGGGGTTCAAAATAGGGGTTGAAATTTTCAGAACGCCGTATCTCGAAAACTGTTTTTTTTTTACGTTTTTAAATTGAAGTGCAACTAAAGAGTTTTTTGAGACCACCTGGAGCCTTGTACGACCAGCCGTTCGCTTGCACCGAAAAACCTTCGCCAACATGATCGTGAATCAAACGGTATAAATCCGGCCCAGATATCATCGCTAGGGGGCACCTGATTATAATCAAGGATGGCTGTATGAAGTCCAGTTGGTTGTTCTGTGATATTTTTCCATCCGGGAAATGATGGATCTTTTGAATTTTGTTTACAGTTACTTCTGCAACTTGAACGGTGAAGTAGGTATTATTGATGGGTAAATTATTACACAACGGTAAATTATTAGTATTAACAACAGCAAATTATTACACAACGGTTCATTATACCATCTATGTAGAATGGGCAACTTTACAGATAAATTGTTACACAACGGTTTATTATTTGCCTTATGATACATGAATAACTACAAAAAAGTAATGATTGAATATTATTGAATTCCGCGCATTTGTATGAAACTTCAATTCCGGGGGCGGCTCCAGTACTCGATTTAGGGCTTTCCTGGGGGGAGGCCGAGGGTACTGACAACAGAAAACAGTGATCTACGCAGAAGGGGCATCTATAAAGGTAAATAATAAACCGTTGTGTAATAATTTGCAGCGTTTTTCAATACCTAGTTAATATTTTGGAAAATTTTAGTCAATTTTTATTGTTCGTTTTCTAAATTGTTTAATTTGTATTGATCTTTAGCCATTTTCACTAACGCTTATCGCTTTATCACGCAAAAAACTCAAATGTTGTACTGCACTCATGTTTCATATAGCAAAAACTCCCATCTTCTAACTCATTAGTAGAGGGAAAATGTTCGTTCTGGCACAGGGGCCACACTGCAAGACCTGTGATACTAACCCCGCAACACAAATCACAATTTTATTTGTTTTTTGAAATTTTTTGAATTTGCTCAGAAATTACGTTATTACCTTGGAAAATTTACGAAATTCATGTAAATTGTTCAAAATGTACGTAAATTTTGTCAATTTTTTAAGGTAATAACGAAAATGTCGTTATTGCCTACGAAAATTGCAAAAATTTGTTGAAAATTTTCAAAAATTTTGAAAGGTAATTTTCGAAAAATTTAATAAATTTTGTACATTTTTGAAAAATTGTTTTAAAAAACTTTCAAAACAAATTAATCGTGATGTGTTGCGGGTTTAGTATCACAGCTCTTGAAGGATGGCCCCTGTGCCAGAACGAACATTTTCCCTCTATACTCTCATTGTTTAGTTTTCATTCATTCGTTCTACCCAATTCCTCTTTCAGACACAGTGGGAACGACCCTGGATGTGTTTATATCCTACTAATAGAGAGCACACGGGAAGACCAGCATCAATTTTACGGGTGTAAATTCTCCATTTTCTTGAGCGCGGGTTCACTTGGGTGTCGTCCTGCAAAACTTCCACCCACCGATAACGCAGCTGGACTTGTTGTGGGGGGAGGAAATATCCGAAGTATAATGCGAGTATAATGAAAACACAGAAGATACGGTACCCGGAGTGAAAATTAATTCGCTTTACACCCCTGGGGGAGTGTTAAGGTTTTGAACACCTCTGTTTGAAACGGGATGAGTCAGGCGGCAGTTATATTACCCAACAGGAAGACCATCGATTTACTTTGCCCCGGGAGGCGTATCGGGAAACCGCGTTGTTTCCAAGCCCGTTCATACATCCGCCTTGTTAAATCCTGTTTGTCGGTAGCTAAGAGATGACGTGGGTGTACACAGGCCACACCGGGTCTCTTGTAATTACGGCCCCTCGTCGGATTTGTTGGGTTTTGAACAAGTTTGCGCGAGGGCGACGGAACGGGGTCGTTACTGATTTGAAGTCGGTGTTTCCGGGTTATGGAGTCGACGTGTTATCCCGAACGACAGCACTGGCGCCGCAAGCCCTGCCGCGGAATCGAACCAAAATGTACGCAGATCGAAACCTAATGAACGAAATTCGAACTCAATACCCAAAATACGTGTCGTCACTCGCTCGATAAGGGTTAACTGAACGAGAAAACTACCCGTGTGTACCGTCAACATTTCCGCTGTGTACGACTATGTTTCGCGCAGTTAGAAGCGATACAAGGAAATTGTCAATATTTCATGTTCGCGCATGCGCAGACGAAACTTACATTACGATTCCAATAAAATTCATTTGGAACTATCAAAGTATTATTACTGATCACGATACCCCTGAGATACCCTGAGTTTCTCCAGAAAGGAACTGGGACACCCTGTATAATATTATGTTATAGTAGATATACATTATAGTATATATTATAGTAGAATAATATAATAGAATAATATTATATATAGTAGAATAATAGGAGAATAATATTATGGAAGATTATTATTACAGAAGAAACATATAGTATAATAATATGGTAATAATAATAAGTATAGTATTCTATAATAATAATATTATCCCATTATTATTCTACATTATAATATATTATACTACACTATACTGGTATTATATTATTATTATACTATATAATAGTATTATATTATAGTATAATAGAATAACACAATAGTATATAATAGATAATATATACTATTATATAATATATTATAATATAATATAATAATATGGTATAATATTATACTATATAGAATAATGATAATAGTATTATATTATTATATTTATAGAACAATAATATAGAATATTGTCGTGAGTCCCTCCCGGAACTACAACTCCTTAGATTTAAGTTCTCGCCAAAAACGACCTGTTAAAATAAGTTACTGGCAATAAACAGTAAGAGTGGGGCAAGGGACGCAGGACCCGGTACACAACCTGGAGCCCCACCACCCTGGTGGTGGCTTCAGGGTCTATATAACCCCGGATCCTGCGCCATTTTCGCCATTCTACACTTCCTCTAGCTGCTGGCTACTCTCTCTCTATCCTCACCTCCTCTCTCCAAATTCAACTCTCAAATAACTACAAAATCTCACACCTTTCATTCACACAGTAAATTCACACACACATATTTCATCAGAACATGGTGGAGGTCTCGCCCTTAACCAAAAACTGATGACATACACTACACGCTCGGTGGAGGTCCGCCCTTAACCGCACAAACACACTCACTCTAAATTCACACACACATAAATTTAGTCAGGACATGGTGGAGGTTTCGCCCTTAACCCAAATGGCGAAATTTACTACACGCTCGGTGGAGGTCCGCCCTTAACCGCAAACATACACACACCAAATTCACTCAAATTTATTATCACTACACACTCGGTGGAGGTCAGCCCTTAACCGCAACAACATAAAAACCACACACGCCAAATTCACTCAAAACATTTACCACACCTAAACTCAAACATATTCCAATATCCAGCATCCAAATCACCTCCACCTCTCATGGTGAATTTTAAATCAACATAAATTCACCATAGTGGTGACCCCGACGTGATTTGAACCATAGTGGTGACCGTCGGGGTCACCACTATGGTGAATTTATGTTGATTTAAAATTCACCATAAATATTTAATAATATGATAGAAATAATTTTGTAGAAATAATAATATGTAGAAATATATAGTAGAATACTATCAATTGTAATAAGCCTGGCAACTCTAAATCCAACCCAAAATTGACAGCAGGTGATGTGGGCCAATTATGAAGGAGGATCGTATCGTGGGTTCGTAAGCCCACGCGCCAACGTGAAATAAAGAAGATGGCGGAGAGAAGCTGGAAATATCATCTGGAAGAAGCCAGAATCGACTGAATCGAGTGCTGGAGACTTGATGGATGAGGTCACCAAGAACATCAGACATACAAGTTAAGTCGAGCTACGGGGATCCGAGCCAAACATCTACGAGACAGCCTCTACCTGTTCACCTTCTCTGAGTAAAGTAGAATAAACCGTACACATTGGTAATAATATATACTATTTGATATTATCTTATTATCAATTCTTACTGATAGTGGACAGTAACATTCAGCAGTGAACAGAGAGATTAATCCCGGGATTAATCCCAAAAGAAACAGAGAGAGCGCACGGGAGACTAATCTCAATATTGCATGTTTACAGGAGAACGGAGGCAGGTTGAAAATAGTCCCCCGTAAAATAGCACAGTAATTTATATACAATTACTCACTCACCTACTTAAGGAAAAACGCATCTTCTCTTGTCAAAATCGGTCTTTAAAATTGTACTTTTTGGTTTATTATTCTCTGAATAATGCACCTATGTATTCGGTTCGGAAATTTTTTTTGAACGCCCCCTCAAACTTTTTTCTTTTATGTTTCAAAGTGTGCAGATTTCAAAAATGCAATGCCCGTCCGCTGTGTCATCAATATCTACCTTAATTTTCGGTCTAACCAAAAATCTTTCTTTCGCACACTGGCTCCATTTGGGCCCTAGTTGTTCCCTATCTCGGTAGCCCGATCGGAAAACACCCAGGGGTGTTATGGGCGAAAAATGGGTGCAAAATTGGGTATTTTTGAGGTTCAAGTGAACTTGGGCTTGTGAGGTATCGTTTTCCATGTTTTTAGGATGAGGAGACCAAATATGAAGTTGACTTGACCAGTGAGTGAAGGACTGAGGTTCTAACAAAGTTTCAACTCTCAGAATTCAATATTTATGGGTGAAAACCCCGTAAAAATGGGTGTAATCAACAGAAATTTGTATAATAACTGTTGAGGTTCCCCTCAAATCTCTACATTTACCACTCCTGTGTAATATGGAAAGATTTAACCAAATAAACGAAGGGAACGACGAGCTGGGTGACGCCAAGGGGAAATTAGGAGAAGGGTCCCTTCCGTCAACCGTCATTGCCCCTCAACGGTCATAACGGCCGACCTCAACGGTCATAACGGCCGATTGTGGACGGAGGACGGGTGGAAAGGGGCCTTTATAAACAACCCGGCCAGCCCAGCTCCTCATTCGGCCGACCACTCTCCGACTTGCGACTTCTCTCTCACTCTCTCAATCATTAATTTTCCCCATTTTTGATTACGCGAAATTGGCATTCTGTGATCTATCAAAAGAAAAAAAAGAAGTGTTACAGGGAGCACAAAATGCTGCTATAAGATTCATATTCAATTTAAAATACGACGATCATGTTACTCGATATTATAAAAAGCAAAAATGGTTAAAAATAGAAGAACGGCTGACTCTTTCTATAGCAGTAATGATTTTCAAACTTTTAAAATAAAACACCCCTCCGTATCGTGCCGTACGGCTGATCCGGCGGGATGCTGTCCATTCTAAAAATACACGTAATGCTGCAAAATCACTCGAAATACCCAAACATAATACATCCTTCTACGGCAGGTCTTTTATAGTACAAGGTATTAAATTTTACAATGATCATCAAAATTACTTCGACACTACTCAATCAGTTATAACATTTAAAAAAACTATAATCGATATGCTGCTAAAGAAATATGATTAGAAAACCTTGCACACTTGGAACCAAAACAAAAAGAAAAGAAAAAAAGGAAAAATCAATCTATAATAAGAAAAATTTATGTATATTTTTTATTTAATCATTAAGAAACCTGATGTGTAAGTAATATTTATTTTTTATTTCTGTGCGATGCGGAAGAGAGGGCTATGTCTGCCCTAACATTTGTACAGATTGCAAATAAAACAGGTAATCAATCAATCTCTCTCGACCTCCCTCTCTCTCTCTCTCTCTCTCTCTCTCTCTCTCTCTCTCTCCGACCCTTCCTCGCACATGATGTGGTGTAAACCGCGGGGTGCTCTCCCTTGAATACTCGCTTTGGTGAAAACCGCGGGGTATTCGCTTTCTTCCTCTCAGCGCCTGCTGTGGTGACAACCGCGGGGCGCCATTACCTCTAGCACCTGCTGTGGTGAAGACCGTGGGGCATTAGCCTACTCTCCAACTAACACCTGCTGTGGTGAAAACCGCGGGGCGTTAGCAAAAGACTCCTACAGAGCACATCCCTTATCCAAACCTCATCCAACTCACCCGCCATGTCGTAAGCCAACCCACCCGCTCAGGAAAATTTCACAGATCGAAAATACTTTGTCAGAAATAGCAACCTAATATTCGAGTTTAAAACCGTCAAACATAGCTTTGTGGGTCTCTTCCCTGAGGTTCCAGTCGTCCCGTTTTCAGTCAAGAATAAATCAATGTGACAAGGACTTTGCAGCGTTTCTTAAATACAAAATACTGATTAACTCCACAAATCGTACAAAGAATCGCCATGCAACTTGTACTTGGTGTTTGTAAATAGGCCCCAGACAGACCTTGTTGGACCCAGATGGACGTATTATTACTATGTAAGTTTACTCTCGTCACACCAAGCATAACTAATATTATTATGTCCTCGTAGTCAGGTAGGTGAGCTCAATGAATAAAGAAAAACTAGTTAGGTACTGTTCAATGGTCTCATCTATCACCTCATGTCAATGGTTGAAATTAAAACAGAGCCCACTAAAAGTACCTAACTTATTACCCGATGATGGTTTACAGTCGAAGTAAACCCTTCAAACACAACACTTAGTGCTGAGACCTACTTCATTGATGGTAACAAGTTCAGATGGGCAAACAATATAAACACAGGAACAATGGGGATTGTGGCTATGGCGTGGAAACATACGTGTGCAGTGTTTGGGCTCGTCGGTGGCATCCCCGCAGTGGTTGATGCCGTCGCAGTATTTGTTCAGTGTGACGCAGCGACCATTTTTGCACTGCAAATGTGAAATGGGGCAGGCCGAAGGGGACTGAGTTGGTTCTGCACTCAAAACCTCTCGCAGAAGGCACACGGACACTGCAACAAAGGTCATCTAATTAACAATACAACACTACCAAAGAAAATTTGGACTTAGCACAACGTATAGGGTACTTAATAAAATAAGCCTCATCACAGCATTTTCTGCAGATTATATTGTTCTGAAAGGTCTACTTGAGTAACCAGATCAAGCGAAGGGGAATGGACGCAATGATAAAGAAAATGAAATTGTGACTGATGTTTTCGGGCTGAGCTGTCCGTTAGACCTAAAATTTGAAAGAATGCAAAACGCTGTAAACTATTACACAACGGTTTATTATTTATCAGTGTAGATTTCCCTTCTGCTTAGATCACTGTTTACTGTGGCCAATAACCTCGAGCTCCCCCCAGGAAAGCCCTAAATCGAGTACTGGAGCCGGCCCGGGAATTAGAGTTTCATAAAAATTCGCAGGATTCAATAATTCAATAATTAATTAATTTTTGTTATTCATGAAGCATAACGTTTGTTCGGGTTACAAAAGTACCTATACACAAAATCCAGAAGGTCCACCATTCTTCAAATGAAATAATATCAACGAACAACTAATTCGACTTCATACAGCCATCCGTGATTATAATCAGGTGCTCCCAGTAATAATATCTGGGCAGAATTTATACCGTTTCACAACAGGATTCACGATCATGTTGACGAAGTTTTTCTCTACAAACATACAGCTGGGCGTACAATGCTCTGGGTGGTCTCAAAAAATTCTTTCATTCGAGATCAGTTTAGAATATTTTAAAAAAACCATAATTTTCTATTGAAAGTTTTCGAGTGACAGCGCTCTAACAATTTCAACCCTGTCGTGGTACACTGTACATTATACCACTCGACATAAATAGTAATAAGATATAACCAATAAACAAAAGGAGAAAGACGAGCTGTGCGACGCCTCGGTAGAAGCCCAAGAGGTTCCCTCTCCATCAACTACCAACGGTCAGTAACAGCCGTTGGTGGTGGGGGGGGGGGGGGGGGGACGAGAAGAAGGCACCTTTATAAGGCGCCGCGCTCGCCCAGCTCTTCACTCTTCCATGCTCACTCCTACCTGCGACTTCTCTCTCTCAGTCACCTCGCGCCTCCACGTTCTCAACTATCCCTCGCATATTCATTGTTGTGGTAACCACCTGGGATATGCTTCCAGAGCATTCATCTAGTATTCATTGTGGTGTTAATAACCTGTGGTGACAGCGTCACCCAAAAACATCCCGCCTGGGCACATCCTACACCCATGCTATCCTCTCCCTCCAACTAGCCATCCACACCTACCCTCTCTCTCGCGATCACCACAAACCCCTATAACGCCTGAGCTTCGCGGACCAACTAGACCCCCAATGGGACCTACAAACCAAATTTCATTAATTCTGGTTCGTGGTAACTAAGAAGTGTAACATCAGTGGTTCTCAACGGGGGCGATAACGCCCCCAGGGGCGGTAGAGGGATACTGAGTGGCGGCGAACTTGTTTCGGGCGGTAGGGGGGCGGTGAGCGTATTTATATATTGACTCTCAAAAGGCGCCTGCCTGAACACTTCAAAAGGTTCAGGAATCTTTTCGATTCTGTGCTTGAGATGTATTTAGGTACATCTGAGAGGCCGATAGCTACAATTTATAAGCTATGTTGCTTACTTGACCGATAAATTCGCCAAATTCAATTCGCAACTTCAAGGTGGTGAACTCAATTTCATAAAAACGAAATCTGTTGTGATTTGCCAGTTTTCAATCCTGTCGTATAAGAATAGTGAATAGTATCCTGCATAGAATATTGAAATCGCTTTGATGAAACAGTTTTCTGTGAACACCTGGAGTCTTTGCATAAGACCTTTTCCGAACGTTTTGAGGATATTCTGTCCTCAATGGGTAATGAATCCTATGTGCACATTGAGATAACAAAGGTTGAGATTCAGGAAATGATTGAACTTTCAACTAGTGAGACGTAGAAAGCCAGTTTCCAGGATGGTGGTGGGCTCACGGAATTTTGGCTTCAAGCTAATGTCAGTTACCTCTACGCTGAAGTGGGGACTGTCGTCAAAAAAACTGTTAATTGCTTCCCAGTGATTTAGTTCTTTCAAATGAAACTGTGACTCATGGTGTGTACGCGCTCATGCTCATAATACCGATAATGCGACGATTCTGAGCAAAGGTTAAAGATCAGTTTTGCCCAAATTCTAAACGACTGGACCGATTTCGATGGAGATTTTTGCATCGTGTTCTAGGGGGTCCTAAATGGAGGTCCTGATGTTAGAATCCATTTTAGCGAATTTTCAAAGAAAATGAAGCTATTGCAATGGCTTCGAAATTTAAATAATATAAATTTTTGGAAATTTTCTTCATAGAAATCCGTTTCAGACCATTCTAAAACGATTCCTGAAATTTAACACTTTTTTATATGTATATATATATATATATATATATATATATATATTTATATATGTGTCACTCCAGACGATAACTCTCGATAGAATTGAGATAAACAGCTCAAATTTGCACAAGAAATCTATCTTGGCAATCGAAAGGCTAAGTTCGAAGATGGGCGAAATTGGCCTACTGTAAGGAGGGTTTTGGCGCATTTAAAGTGCGCAAAAATTACCCAAAAATCCCCAAAATGTTATTTTCCAACAAGTGACCCCTCATTTTAAAGGTTTTTGCACGCTGAACACGATGGTGGAATCGGATTTTAGATATCTTGATCCGTTCTCAAATTAGAGCATTTAAAGTGCGCAAAAATTACCTAAAAATCCCCAAAATGTTATTTTCTAACAAGTGACCCCTCATTTTAAAGGTTTTTGCACGCTGAACACGATGGTGGAATCGGATTTTAGATATCTTGATCCGTTCTCAAATTAGAGCATTTAAAGTGCGCAAAAATTACCCAAAAATCCCCAAAATGTTATTTTCCAACAAGTGACCCCTCATTTTAAAGGTTTTTGCACGCTGAACACGATGGTGGAATCGGATTTTAGATATCTTGATCCGTTCTCAAATTAGAGCATTTAAAGTGCGCAAAAATTACCCAAAAATCCCCAAAATGTTATTTTCTAACAAGTGACCCCTCATTTTAAAGGTTTTTGCACGCTGAACACGATAGTGAAATCGGATTTTAGATATCTAAATCCGTTCTTAAATTAGAGCATTTAAAGTGCGCAAAAATTACCCAAAACTAGGATAATCTTTAAACTCTTACCCCCACCCCCTTAGAGTGGTCAGATTGAAAAATGTGAGAAGTATTAATTGAAGACGAGAGTTCGAAGCAAAAAAGGGGGAGGCAAACGATTAGTACAACTCCTTGAATTTACCCACAGCGATCAAATAAATAAGCACTTAGTACAATTACGTAATAAACAAACGGTAGAATCAGGATGGACAAAACGTACAAATTAAAATAAATACGAAGAGAATATACATAGAAAACCAAATTTTAGACCGAAGTTTTCCTTTATTCAAAACCATAGCCATTAATTCGAATATTTCTTTGAAAATTCGCTCATTAAGTCATGCTGCATGACTGATTTTTTTTACCCGTGCGTTTTCCGGGAAATTACAGAAAATCTCACAACCGTACTGGTTGAAAGTTGTGTTGGAACCCCCCTTTCACCACCTATTTTTATACCTCTTCGAAATTTCCACGGAATGTCTGGTACCAACGGAGCAACGACGATAAAAAGGAAGAACGTCGCGAGAGAAATTCGAAACAGTTGATGAGTCACCAGTAACGTTTTTTGGGTTCACTTTTGGTTTATTATTCTGTGAATAATACACCTATGTATTCGCTCAGCAAAAATTTTTATAACACCCCCTCAAAATTTTTTCTTTTCCGTTTCAAGGTGCGTAGATTCCAAAAATGCAATGTCCGTCCGCCGTCCGCCGTACGCCGTCCGCCGTACGCCGTCCGCCGTACGCCGTATCACGTGTACAGGCTTCATTTTCGGTCTAAAAAAGTCGTTCTTTCGCACACATGCTCCATTTGGGCCCTAGTTGTGTCCCGAAACTTTTCAGCCCGATCGGAATATACCCAGGGGTGTTATAAGTGAAAATGTGTATAAAAATAGGTACTTTTTGCGTTTTAACAACATGTTAGTAACATGAGCTTTTGAGGTATCTTTTTCCATGTTTTTGAGGACGAGAAGACCGAATATGAAGTCGATTTTGACCAAAGACGCGGAAATTGAGGTTTTATCAAAGGTTCAGCTCCCAAAATTGGTTTTTTATGAGTCAAAAACCTGGAAAACTGTCTGAAATCACCATCAATGTGTACAATAACATTGGAAAAGTGTAAACAGGTGAATCAAGACCATTAAATGCCACTACCAATGATCAGAGATGATTTAAAAAAAAAAAAAAAAAGCGTACCTATTTCATGTTTTGGGGGCCAAAATTGGTGGAAATCATCAGAAATAGCTATTTCAATCATTCCACATGAAAGAAACAATACATTTAACAGCCAACAAAAATCTCGTGTTTTAGTAACATGTTAGTAACATAGCTTTTGAGGTATCGTTTTTCATGTTTTTGGGGACGAGAAGACCGAATATGAAGTCGATTTTGACCAAAGAGTGGAAAATTGAGGTTCTACCAGATGTTCAGCTCCCAAAATTGATTTTTTATGAGCCAAAAACCTGCGAAATCGTCTGAAATCACCATCAATTTGTAGAATAACACTAGCAAAAGTTTCAACACGTGGATCAATACGACTAAATGGCTCTACCAATGATCAACGATAATTTGAAAAAAAAAGGAGCGTACTACCTAATTTAAGTTTTGGGGGCCAAAATTGGTGGAAACCACCAGAAATAGCTATTTAAATTGTTGCACATGAATGAAACAATAAATGAACAGCCAACATTTCTGTAGGTAAGTCCAGTAGAATAATAAACCCATGTGACAAGGACTTTGCAGCGTTTTTCATGTCGTGACGTTTTTCGGCCGGTGGGCCCATGCTAAAAGAAATCGACTCGACATCTAGTAAATAATGAGACTTGCGCCTTCATCTCACTAACAATGAACCTCATTTTAAGAAATTGGCTCTGAACCACAACAATCCCACACACAGCTGTTTATATTACATTCATAACAGGTAGTATTATTTTTGTAAATTGCGTTCTGTTTTAATCGTCTATTCAATTACATTATTCCTTTAATTCCAATTTTACTATTTGGACCCCCCCCCCCCTTTTCCACACCCAAACTTAAGGATTTTCCTTTAGGTGGGCCTTGAAAAATATTCATCTCCTAAAGGGTGCGATAGGTTTAAAATGGTTGAGAACCACTGGTGTACATCGTATGGCGGACGGACAGAAATGTTTTTATTCCATTTTCGGGTTCTACGTACCTTGAAACGGAAACCACCAATTTTTTTTCCCCCCCCCCCCCCTGCTCAATTCCGATGGTTCACGATTAAAAATATAAACCAAAATAGTACCAAAACTGTTCTTTGTGGGTAGGTACATGACAACCGCCAATTCCAGATGTGCCACACCCTCATTTTTCCGTCCTTTCAGATCCCGTTTTACTCGAAAGATTGTAAATTCAAATCGCTGCGGCCTGCAGAACAAGTGCCGCGACGCTGATACACACGACCTCGCGTCAGTTTATCAGATGACAAATTTCCCATCCAACTGCTCCTGAACTCGTAAATGTCAACCATCGGGTATCAGTTGATTGTAGTGGCGCACGTGTACATAAATTACGATACATATTTAGTAATCAGTTACGTTACAAGTCCAGCACGGAAGTGGGATACGGTAACAGAAAGAAAAAGGGAGATGACAATGTTGGATGAGATATCTGGGTCAAGGCGGGAGTATTGATTGGAAGACTGAGGAGGGCTGCTCCTCTCCCAGTTTCCCCTGCAACCCACCGAGCTCTGTGTGGTGGTCCCCGTCCGCTTCTTTTTATTTTTTTTACCGCGGATTTCAATGAAATTTTCAATACCCACAGCTCTGATTAGTCCACCGAAGGGTTAAAATTGCACGAGGCGCAGTCTTCAAATGGAAGTTTTCAATCTGTTTGGATCGTTTCGCGTTGGTTGCGGGATTCGTGCCATTGCGATATTCAGCAACATCACATGATTGTGTGATATAAAGCCACACATGCGCCAGATCCCACGTTATCTTACATCGCAATTCAGTGGAAACATTGTCTTTAAAACCGCGTTTTCTCTGCAATTTACCCACAATTTTTTATCTTCGAACTCCATTTTGGTTTATTATTCTGCGAACAATACACCTATGTAGCTCACCAAAAAAATTTGTACGTACGCCGCCCACCGTCCATATCTACATAAATTTCGGTCTAAAAAAAATTCGTTATTTCGCACACAGGATCCACTTGTTTCCGGAAACTTTGCAGCCCCATCGGAATACACCCAGGGGCGTTATGGGGGTGAAAATGGGTGAAAAAATAGGGGTTTTCGAAGTTATTTTGAGGTTTTAGTGAACGTGAGCTTAAGAGGTATCGTTTTCCGTATTTTTTTAAGGCCATAAGACCGAGTATGAAGATGATTTCGACCAAAGAGCGAAGAATTGAGGTTGCAACGAGGGGTTCAGCTCCAAAAATTCATGTTTTATGAGTCAAAACCCTGGGAAATTGTCTGAAATCACTATAAATTTGTATAATAACACTAGAAGTAGTAACAACGGGTGAACCAAGACAATTAAATGGCATTATCAACGATCAAATATAATTTTTCAAAAATAGGAGCCTAATTTGTGTTTCTGGGGGTCAAAATTGGTGGAAACCATCAAAAGTAGCTATTTCAATTATTGCACATCATGAAAGAAACAATAAATTAACAGCAAACATTTTTCTGTACGTGTGTCCAGCAGTATGATGAACCCAGGTGACGAAGGACTTTGCAGCGTTTACACAAACAAAATTAAACACGAGATGCAACCAAACCTGTTCCACATTGTCTACGAAAACATATATTCCATGCTCGAGGCCCGAAAATATGAGAAGCGACAAACTCAAAACGTGATTGAAATTTCATAGAGTAACCAGCTATAGGCTAAAAGTGCCTCTGTTTCTCCAACAGAATTGACAAATCCAACTACAAACTAAGTAACTTTGTATTATGTTAACGAACCTGAGGATCTGTTCCACGTATCGGTTTGGCATATAAAAATGATAATGTTTCTGCCTAATGGTTCCCTCTTTATTGGTAACTGCGTTAAGATTGCCGTTAAATTCGTTATTTGTGAATGTGCCATTTAATTTATTCAAGGGAACACGAGGGGAATGCGTGGTAAGTGGTAGTACGTCGCGATACAAGCTGTAATAATGTACTGTTGATCACGTTGCATTACCGTCTCGTTATGTAGTTAAACACACATATATCACCACCTAGTTATTGTATTATGAGCTGTGAACCTCGCATGTAGTAAATTACCTACCTACCTAAAAACAATCGTGAACATAATAAATAAATAATACATAATATATAATAAATAATACATAATAAATCATACACAATAAATAATAAATAATACATAATAATTAAAACATCGCGAACATAATAAACAAACATCGCGAACATAAATAGAAACAAATAACTAAGTGTCTCCAGCAACTGTAAAAACCATCGTTTCTCAGAACTTGACATTTAAAATTCCCCCGCACATTAGCATCCCATCATTTGTGTAAATTTCATTAGGGCTGTAGTACGTAGGAAGTGGCATTCGAGTTCGGAAAATCTCGATTTCACGACCGAAGACTTTCTGTCGTCAAGTTTTCTGCATTAAATTGGCGCGCGACACATATATATACATATATATATATATGTGTATATATATATATATATATATACACACAAACACACAATTTTTTGGTTTATTTTGGTCAATAATGAACCTTTTTTTACAGTAGTTTCATGTCTGCAGTCTTTGGAACCCATCAAAGCACTTTTTTATACGCAAAACCCTTTGAACGTACGAAGGAACAGACGTACCCTAGATTCAATTGAGCTGATGTGTTGGTTAGTCCTTAGTCGGTTCCATATGAAATTTATCAAGATCACAAAGCAAGTTACCTACGTCCGCATACGTGAAAACCCTACGTATGCCTGGGGGATAGGAACTGGCTCTTTATATATTTTGACTTCGAGTGAGTGAGTCGTGGATTTCAATAGAAATCCACGACCATACACCTGTTCCCGTACGTCACACCCTTCAAAAATGAGCAAAAATGTGGGCCCGTCCGGGATTTGAACCCGGGACCTCTCGCACCCTAAGCGAAAATCATACCCCTAGACCAACGGGCCAGTTGGTGATTGAATTTATTATACAACCTGTTCCGCGTCGGTGAAAGGACGAGCTGACTCGACAGCGGTAGTTGAAAATGGGTCGCTCGAGCTCCAAGGCCCGCAACCCGGAACCATCGAATTATACCGTGTATAATTGTATAATTGTACGGTCGGCACCCGCCAGCCATTATTTTACCTCGAGACTTGATCGTTGCACAGCCGAGTTCGAGGCGAACCACGTACCTCATCCACAGGCCCGAAGAGCACCAATTTTAGTCCACTTTTACGGCAGTTATCGATCAAAATCGAAAAATCAGAACCTTCCTTGGTGATGATTATGAAAATTCAATGAGAACTTGACCTTCGAAATTGAGAAAAACACATGTGCACAAGCGCGGAAGACAGTTGGGCTAACATTCAGTGACCGACCATTCCTTCAAGATTTCAGCTCACTATGAACACAACTGAAATGAACACAATACTGATGTAATAACTATGACCATTGCATATGCAATTTTGTTACGGCAAAAAACAAAAAAATCAGATAAAATCTCGAGCGCAATGCTGTTTTATTATTCTCCGAATAACCTATGTTCGTAAAATGATTTTGGAACACCAGCTCCCAAATTTTTTTCTTTTACGTTTCAAGGTGTGCAGATTTCAAAAATGCAATGTCCGTCCGCCGTGTCATCGATATCTACCTTAATTTGCGGTATTAAAAAAAATCGTTCTCACACAGGCTCCATATGGGCCCTGCTTGTCTCCCGAAACTTTTTGTGTATTCGTATAACATACTAGTAACATGAGCTTCTGAGGTATCGTTTTCAATGTTTTATAGGGCGAGAAGACCGAATATGAAGTTGATTTTGACCAAAGAGTGAAGAACTGAGGTTGTAACGAAGGTTAAGCTCCCAAAATTCAGTTTTTGTGAGTCAAAAACCTGGGAAATTGTCTGAAATCACCATTAACTTGTATAATAACACTAGAAGTAGTATCAACAGGTGAATCAAGACAGTTAAATGGCACTATCAATGATCAACGATAATTTGTCAAAAATATGAGCCTAATTTGGATTTCTGGGGCCAAAATTGTTGAGCACCAAAAATAGCTATTTCAATTATTGCACATAAATGAACACCCAACATTTCTGTAGGTATGTCCACAAGAATAATAAACCCATGTGACAAGGCCTTTCCAGCTTTTTTCTCGTCAGCCAGCAGCTTGTCTTTTGCGATTCGTACGTGGCTTGTGTTTTGTTTGAGATTTTTGTTAGTACGTGGAAAACCAAGATTACGGGCGGTTTGGTTAAGGATTTAACCAAAGATTGTTGAAGAGTTTTCGGTTTTTTTTTCTGCTTACAAACATTTTCAAGTTTTAGTGTTTTTATCAAAACTCGACATCTCCACGTGTCCAAGTCAAAACTCAACATATCCAAAACATTTTTCCTTGTAACTGGGTCAGGTTTAATGATACGAAGTTGTAATTAAGCGTCAAAACCAAGGTGTGGTGAAGGGAACTTGTTGATAGAGTTGGGTTGATTTTAAAACCTGACGCTGCTCTGCATCACGTTTTTTGGCTCTCCTGAAAAATTTCTGACAGTGGAGATGTTAAGTTTCAATTAACCTCTCCTCAAATAGGGTCTTACTATCAAACAATCGATCAATAAAGGTAGCCTTGTGATTAGGTACTGAAAAGAAAAAAAATCTGTCTTCCGAGATCAAAATATCATTGAGTTTTACGTCTAGAACATTCTGAACAAATCGGATCCCTGTGTGTCTGTCTGGGTGTCCGTTAATACTTTTCAACTCGCATTTACCAGCGTACACAGAAGAATGCGCATGACGAGCTGATTATGAAGGGTAGTTGCGGGGTGGAACGAGATGGCTGAATAGGAATTTCTTCAAAATTGGACTCTAACGTTCGTCTGAGCCTGCGCAATT
The DNA here is from genome assembly GCA_954871275.1 of Leptopterna dolabrata. Taxonomy (NCBI): domain Eukaryota; kingdom Metazoa; phylum Arthropoda; class Insecta; order Hemiptera; family Miridae; genus Leptopterna; species Leptopterna dolabrata. Next base: position 37,491,478 of record OX940983.1, read on the forward strand.
GTGACATCCTCGTAACGCCCGTAAATGCAAGCATGAGTGGTCAACACGAGCTGAAATTTGAAGGTTATGTAAGGCTGAATCCGACAGGGGCGTTGCGTCCATAAGGCCACCGCCCCGGCACCCAAAAACAGTAGGAGTAAAAAAAAAATACACTGCCAAGGTGATGGCACAGGAGCTTCCTCGTCACAATCAGAGTGACCCATTATAAAATAGAACAGACTCGGAAGCAAAATAACATAACATTACATTACATTACATTACATTACATTACATTACATAACGTTAAATATACATATTACATAACATTACATTACATAACATAACATTACATTACATAACATAACATTACATGAAATATACATATTATACATAACATGACTTCCATAATACATTATGTCCATTATACATAACTAGCCTGACCGCTCGCTTCGCTCGCTATCCGAGATTCGCTGTACGCAGTATCGTGGAACCAACAAACGACGGAAAAATCCCATACCCTACCGGGTATTTGTGCCCAATTTTATCAAAATCCGTCAAGCCATTCAGGAGTTGACCATGGTCGACCATATTTCCGCTATGGTCAGGGAATTAAAAATGCGCCTACGTTCAACTTGGGAGGCTACCGGATATTGGTGCCAAATTTGGTCGATATCCGTTGAGCAATTCGGGATTCGACCATGGAGGGGCCCATGGATGCGCTAAGGTCGACCGCGGGGGTAGTCCGAAGGGTCGATCGTAGATAGAATTTCACGTAGATTACGAATACGCGATAAAAAATAGGGGTTACCATTTCAATTAACGAAGTTGACCATGGTCGACCATAGTTTCGCTATGGTCAGGGAATTAAAAATGCGACGTTGCACAACTTGGGAGCCTACTGGATATTTGTGCCAAATTTGGTCGATATCCGTCAAGCCATTCAGGAGTTGACCATGGTCGACCATAGTTCCGCTATGGTCAGGGAATTAAAAATGCGACGTTGCACAACTTGGGAGCCTACTGGATACTCGTGCCAAATTTGGTCGATATCCGTCAAGCCATTCAGGAGTTGACCATGGTCGACCATAGTTCCGCTATGGTCAGGGAATTAAAAATGCGACGTTGCACAACTTGGGAGCCTACTGGATACTCGTGCCAAATTTGGTCGATATCCGTCAAGCCATTCAGGAGTTGACCATGGTCGACCATAGTTCCGCTATGGTCAGGGAATTAAAAATGCGACGTTGCACAACTTGGGAGCCTACTGGATATTCGTGCCAAATTTGGTCGACATCCGTTGAGCAATTCGGGATTCGACCATGGAGGGGCCCATGGATGCGCTATGGTCGACCGCGGGGGTAGTCCGAAGGGTCGATCGTAGATAGAATTTCACGTAGATTACGAATACGCGATAAAAAATAGGGGTTACCATTTCAATTAACGAAGTTGACCATGGTCGACCATAGTTCCGCTATGGTCAGGGAATTAAAAATGCGACGTTGCACAACTTGGGAGCCTACTGGATATTCGTGCCAAATTTGGTCGATATCCGTCAAGCCATTCAGGAGTTGACCATGGTCGACCATAGTTCCGCTATGGTCAGGGAATTGAAAATGCGACGTTGCACAACTTGGGAGCCTACTGGATATTCGTGCCAAATTTGGTCGATATCCGTCGAGCCGTTTGGCCGTGCATAGAAGGACAGACAGACAGACAGAGCGCATGCGCAGGGCGAACCGCTGGCTCTATCATGTTGAAATTTATATGGGACCTCAATGGGCCCTACCCGCTTAATCCCTGAGAATTACATTGAAATTGGGTGAAATCTTTGGTTACTACGGCTGTAACAAGGAAATTGAATCTATTTCACGCCAGCGCATGCGCAGAGCGCACCGAGGGTCCGATCATGCTGAAATTCATACTGGAACTCACTAGGCCTTGTCCAAACAACCCTTGAAAATTTGAGCGAAATTGAATCAAAATTGTGAAAGTTATGCGTGTTTGTTGAATTTAACGTTAGCGCATGCGCAGGGCGTACCGCTGGATCAATCATGTTGAAATTTGTATGGGACCTCAAGGGGCCTTATCCGCACCATCCCTCAAAATTTGAGCTGAATCAATTCAAAATCGTGGATGTTATGGCTGTAACAAGGAAATGCGGACAGACTCACAGACTCACAGACCGACAGACACGGAACCAAATTTGTTCAGTAGGCTTTGAAACGCAAAATGCAAGTGGAAATTTTGATTTCTGAAGACAAAAATTTTTTGGCTCACGAAAGTGAACACAAGGCTTCCGCTGCTTCGCAGACTCGGAAGCAAAACTCCAGCCATTGTTCAGCTGGCATCTGAATTTCCCTCTGCAGACTCTACCTAGCATTGTTCCCGAAGTTTAGCAGCGCCTCGCCAGATTTCGCTGGCTATGGATATTCAATATTCAAGTAGAGCATCCATGATGGTTCCTTAATGGTTAGCTCCATAGACAAAGCATGTTATCAGAATAAAGCGACAGTAATCGATGTCATATAATCGAAATCGAAACCTGGGCTCCTGAAGGTAGGTAGGTCCTGGGACTGTGTTCCCATGGCAACTGAGAGAAGCGGCCTGTCCGCGCATGCTCAGTGGAGTAAAAATGTTGTTCGCCACGCCCACTTTGGGCCCAACCCCAAGAACCCCAGATTTCACAATCGATTCGATCCATTCAACTCAACTTGATGCAAGATGCTTCTTCGTCTTCTGATTTGTTTTTGTTGTCTTGTGAATCGCTTTCTCTGTTGTCTCTTATCAGTATACAATTTTTGCGTCAAATTTTGTGCGTTTTGCGTTCGGTCCGGTTCTGATGACAGATTTGTATTTCTGGTACCTACGTGCTTTTTGTTCTGTTGGCTGTTTGTGGTTTGTGGATTGATCAGCGTCGTAACACAGGTAACTACTTAGCTTCCAGTCAGTTTGCTCCCAATCAAGCAGGTAGCGGCTGATGGGTCGTTGTTTTGTTGTATTTTAGTTTACTATATTTTTGTAACACATGAATTCGGTGGCTAACTTGCAGTACGACGACAGAGTGTTGATTAAAACAGATAAGCCTCTGCGGAATATCAATCACTCAGTAAATATGGGAAAAGTGTTGTTGCCTTGGGGTATTTTGTGTACATAACTGTTGGCTTTGTGTTCTGGTTTGGCGCACCACCGTTTTCAGAGCCCACGCACCGCTACTGGTTCCGTATTAATTTTGCACGTAAATACATTGTGAACATAAATACAATGGCTGCAAGGAGGCCTCTTTTTGTATAAAGCAACGGACAAGAGCTGTAGTTACATCAACCGAACTCCAAATTCCCTGTTGGTATTACAGTTCAGTACCTGACGCCAAACCCTCGGTAGAAACTCCTACAATCATCAAAAATTCAAACCTGATGGATCACTCGATAAATCCCTCGCAGCACCGCCTTTAGCGCAGCGGGGAGAAGAAAGAAAAAGAAAATGATATGCAATTCAATTTTTTCACATAGTTCCCGTTCTGTACTTTCTCCCTACTAACTTTCTTTTCAGGCCAACCGCCTATAACATTCTACCTTGAGGCTACAGAGCATCAAACGGCGCTCACGACCGTATTCAAATATATTTTGAATTATTTATGTGCCCCGAAATAACTCTGTTCCCATCGGGGAACGAGTCTTCGACAAATTCCAGTCTTCTGAATATAAGAAACTGTACAGCAAACTTATAATACATAATACATTTTTTGAACTATAACAAAGTCTCGACTTGTAGATATTTTCACATTCCCTTCTGCCTAAGGTAGCCTTAACTGTCTACTGTTTAAAATCACAAGTCTTTCGTGGTTTCGATCTATTTGTACGGTATTTGAGGGAGATTGCCTCAAATTTATAATTTGATTTTGTTGGAAAAAACTTAGCCCTAAATCGAGTATTGGAGCCGGCCCGGGAATTCCAGTTTCATCAATATGCGATCGATTAAAGAATTCTGTCATTAATTATTTGTTGTTATTCATGAAGCATAGCGTTTGTTCGAGTTGCAAAAGTACCTATCAACAAAATCCAAAAGAGCCATCGTTCTTCAAATGGAATAATATCACAGAACAACGAGCATCCTTGGTTAGGCCGTGTCCTACGTGGATCTGCCGCGCGCGTCAACGCGTCGGAGCTTTCGGGCGTTCACACAAATCGCGTCGTCATGCCGCGCGGCGAAAAAAAATGTGTCCTACGTGAAAACGCGAGACGCTTCGTATTTCAGTGGACGCCGACTGTCAAGTATTGTCACCTGTTCTTTTATTTTTACTGCTTTATTTTTAATTACGTTCAAGTATCAGGCAGACATTTATGCAATATTTTCTGAGCCTAAGTTGTCCTACTACTACTAGTTGATATTGTATAATAATTCTAGGAGACTTAAAAAAAAAACGTCGAGCTTCGAGGACAAACTAGACGCCGAACGGAACCTATAACCCGAATTTCATCAATTTTTTTTCATGGTAACTAAGAAAAGTGGCCCGTACGGCGTACGGCGGACAGACAGAAATATTTTTATTGCAGTTTTGGATTCTACATACCTTGAAACGTAAACCATCAAATTTTGAGGGGGGGTAAGAATTTTGGTTTATTATTTTCAATAATGAACCATTGGAATCGAGCATGAAAAAAAAAATTCTTACCCCCCCTCAAAATTTGATGGTTTACGTTTCAAGATATGTAGAATCCAAAACTGCAATAAAAATATTTCTGTCTGTCCGCCGTACGCCGTACGCCGTACGCCGTACGGGCCACTTTTCTTAGTTACCATGAAAAAAAATTGATGAAATTCGGGTTATAGGTTCCGTTCGGCGTCTAGTTGGTCCTCGAAGCTCGACGTTACTGTGAGTCATCTCTAAGGGGTTCAAAATAGGGGTTGAAATTTTCAAAACGCCTATACCATTTTTTTACGTAAATATTTTTACGGTTTTAAATAGTTCTTGAACTTGCGAGTTTTTTAAGACCATCCGGAGCATCGTACGTCCAGCCGTTCGTTCACAGTAAGGCCCCGAAGTTTGCACCTACAGGCATTTTCGACTCCAGTGTGAATGAAATTGTATACAATCCAAACCAAATCTCGTAACCAGAGACGCGCCCACAATAGGAATTTGTGAATACGGCCAATCATTGGTAGGGATCACCTGATTATATTGGCGGAGTATGAAGTCGAGTTGGTTGTTCTGTGATATTATTTAATTTGAAAAATGATGGCTCTATTGGAGTTTGTTGGTAGGTAGTGAAACTTGAACAAACGTTGAAGTATTATTGATGGGTAAATTATTACTACGGTAAATCATTACTCAACGGTAAATTATTCCACAACGGTAAATTATACCATCTACGTAGAAGGGGCTGGAGTTTGTTGGTAGGTACTTTTGCAACTTTTTTCACTCCTCATCAACAATTTCTTTTCAGAACTTCATTATGTGTGTTTCTTTTTGTTAGGTACTGTTTGTCATCGGCAGAATTATTTTAGCAACATTTAACTCGTGATTTAGGTAGGTACCTAGTAACGAGTACGGGGTTAGGTACCAACCTAAGGAGGGTCTGCGATCTACATAATATGTATAGAATAGTACATATCATATTATATAGACGAGTTATCCATACATAGAGCTGTGATCTGTAACAGAAGGGTATTCTATACAAAATAATAAACCGTTGTGCAGGGATTTGCAGCGTTTTTTTTTCATGCTCGATTCCAATGGTTCATTATTGAAAATAATAAACCAATAAAGTACCAAATACAGTTTGTTTCTAAAAATCACGTATTGTTATTTTATAAACATCTCATTAAACGTAGGTACATAGGGGGGGTACTTGCTTGCCATCCTAGATTGTTGCGATACTTCACCCCAAGCAGTTTGCACCAAATCACGGTTTTTATAGTGTTATTTATTTATTTTTTCATTTATTGGCAATATATCATAAATAAGTACATAATGGAGATAAATATACAAAATAATTAAAAATACTAAAAAAAGCCGAATTTGGGAGACATTTTAATTAGAGAAATTGCCCACCAAAGAATAAGTTCGGAAGAACTTGTGCTCTTCGGTGTACCGGTTATTCCAAAGACACGGCCGCTTTTGGACTTCTGCAGTTAACATTTCCATCACACAAAATACACAAAAACACGGTCTTCTACACAGCAATTAACAGAACAAACGAGATAAACAAATCAAACGCGGCGTTTGACGCGAGGCGGTGACGGTAAAAATCAAACTAGTTTGGAAATGAAACCGAAGCGTTCAACGCTGTCGCGACAACGCGCCGTCCGAATCACGTGACAATTTCCATGGTTTTCATTGGTCTGCGTCTTCAACGCGCCAACGCCCGAACGCTCCGACGCGCGCGGTGGATCCACGTAGGACACTGGGTTATAATCAGGTGCTCCCTAGCGATGATATCTGGGCTCGATGTATACCGTTTCGTTCACGATCATGTTGACGAAGTTCTTCGGTGCACAATTCGGGACCTTACTGTGAGCGAACGGCTCCACGTACAATGCTCCGTGTAGTTTCGAAAATTCCCTTTTCGCGGTCAATTTGAAACTGGGGGGCTCGAGGGTGCTGACCACAGAAAACAGTGATCTACGCAGAAGTGATCTATACAGATAAATAATGTAATAGTGCGGCTGTTTTCGAGTCGTTTTTTGGTCCGGTGGAGACGGGATCGGTGAGCGGAAGCCTAATCGATATCCCTTCTTAACCGGTGATAATCTCGCTGGTCTAGCAGAGGTACTCTCGAGGGACCACCCCCACTCTCACACTCTCTCACAATAATAAACCATTGTGTAATAATTTGCAGCGTTTTTGGTTTATTATTCTGTGAATAATACACCTATGTAATCGCTCAGCAAAAAATTTTTATAACACCCCCTCAAAATTTGTTCTTTTCCGTTTCAAGGTACGTAGATTCCAAAAATGCAATGTCCGTCCGCCGTACGCCGTCCGCCGTACGCCGTACGCCGTATCACGTGTACAGGCTTCATTTTCGGTCTAAAAAAATCGTTCTTTCGCACACATGCTCCATTTGGGCCCTAGTTGTGTCCCGAAACTTTTCAGCCCGATCGGAATATACCCAGGGGTGTTATGAGTGAAAATGTGTATAAAAATAGGTACTTTTTGCGTTTTAGCAACATGTTGGTAACATGAGCTTTTGAGGTATCGTTTTTCATGTTTTTTGGGGACGAGAAGACCGAATATGAAGTCGATTTTGACCAAGGAGTGGAAAATTGAGGTTCTACCAAATGTTCAGCTCCCAAAATTGATTTTTTATGAGTGAAAAACCTGGGAAATCGTCTGAAATCACCATCAGTTTGTATAATAACACTGGAAAAAGTGTCAAGACGTGGTTCAGGACGATTAAATGGCACTACCAATGATCAAAGATAGTTTAAAAAAAAAAGAAAAAAAAGAGCGTACCTAATTTGTGTTTTGGGGGCCAAAATTAATGGAAACCATCAGAAGTAGCTATTTCGATTATTACGCATAAAATAAACAATTAATGAACAGCCAACCTTTCTGTAGGTATGTCCAATAGAATAATAAACCCATGTGACAAGGACTTTGCAGCGTTTTTTCCCGTGCTCGATTCCAAAGGCTTATTATTACTGAAAATAACAAACAAAAAACATCAAATTTCGAGTTGCCAAGCTATAGTACTGAGACGACGAAATAAAACGCTGCAAATCCCTGCACAACGGTTTATTATTTTGTATAGAATACCCTTCTGTTACAGATCACAGCTCTATGTATGGATAACCCGTCTATATAATATGATATGTACTATTCTATACATATTATGTAGATCGCAGACCCTCCTTAGGTTGGTACCTAACCCCGTACTCGTTACTAGGTACCTACCTAAATCACGAGTTAAATGTTGCTAAAATAATTCTGCCGATGACAAACAGTACCTAACAAAAAGAAACACACATAATGAAGTTCTGAAAAGAAATTGTTGATGAGGAGTGAAAAAAGTTGCAAAAGTACCTACCAACAAACTCCAGCCCCTTCTACGTAGATGGTATAATTTACCGTTGTGGAATAATTTACCGTTGAGTAATGATTTACCGTAGTAATAATTTACCCATCAATAATACTTCAACGTTTGTTCAAGTTTCACTACCTACCAACAAACTCCAATAGAGCCATCATTTTTCAAATTAAATAATATCACAGAACAACCAACTCGACTTCATACTCCGCCAATATAATCAGGTGATCCCTACCAATGATTGGCCGTATTCACAAATTCCTATTGTGGGCGCGTCTCTGGTTACGAGATTTGGTTTGGATTGTATACAATTTCATTCACACTGGAGTCGAAAATGCCTGTAGGTGCAAACTTCGGGGCCTTACTGTGAACGAACGGCTGGACGTACGATGCTCCGGATGGTCTTAAAAAACTCGCAAGTTCAAGAACTATTTAAAACCGTAAAAATATTTACGTAAAAAAATGGTATAGGCGTTTTGAAAATTTCAACCCCTATTTTGAACCCCTTAGAGATGACTCACAGTAACGTCGAGCTTCGAGGACCAACTAGACGCCGAACGGAACCTATAACCCGAATTTCATCAATTTTTTTTCATGGTAACTAAGAAAAGTGGCCCGTACGGCGTACGGCGGACAGACAGAAATATTTTTATTGCAGTTTTGGATTCTACATATCTTGAAACGTAAACCATCAAATTTTGAGGGGGGGTAAGAATTTTTTTTTTCATGCTCGATTCCAATGGTTCATTATTGAAAATAATAAACCAAAAGAACTACACACCGCAACGAGCTGTGAAGTGGTACCAACACCTACTAACTAAAAGCTAGGTTCACATGGAGATGAAATTCCGGACGGCCATCCGGTACGGCAAGTCATTCTGCAATGCTATTGGCCAACGCAAAATGGATTATTGCAACGCAATCATGGATACTATATCAAAATCTCCGGACATTTTCCGCTGTCGGATCCGTTGCCGTATCTGTGCAGAGAGGTTACTGCGCACACCTCTCCTGTTGGGCTGTTCAGCCATATTGGAATTCGACATTATTTTGGTTTATTATTTTCAATAATGAACCATTGGAATCGAGCATGAAAAAAAAAATTCTTACCCCCCCTCAAAATTTGATGGTTTACGTTTCAAGGTATGTAGAATCCAAAACTGCAATAAAAATATTTCTGTCTGTCCGCCGTACGCCGTACGCCGTACACCGTACGCCGTACGCCGTACGGGCCACTTTTCTTAGTTACCATGAAAAAAAATTGATGAAATTCGGGTTATAGGTTCCGTTCGGCGTCTAGTTGGTCCTCGAAGCTCGACGTTACTGTGAGTCATCTCTAAGGGGTTCAAAATAGGGGTTGAAATTTTCAAAACGCCTATACCATTTTTTTACGTAAATATTTTTACGGTTTTAAATAATTCTTGAACTTGCGAGTTTTTTAAGACCATCCGGAGCATCGTACGTCCAGCCGTTCGTTCACAGTAAGGCCCCGAAGTTTGCACCGACAGGCATTTTCGACTCCAGTGTGAATGAAATTGTATACAATTCAAACCAAATCTCGTAACCAGAGACGCGCCCACAATAGGAATTTGTGAATACGGCCAATCATTGGTAGGGATCACCTGACCATATTGGCGGAGTATGAAGTCGAGTTGGTTGTTCTGTGATATTATTTAATTTGAAAAATGATGGCTCTTTTGGAGTTTGTTGGTAGGTAGTGAAACTTGAACAAACGTTGAAGTATTATTGATGGGTAAATTATTACTACGGTAAATCATTACTCAACGGTAAATTATTACACAACGGTTCATTATACCATCTACGTAGAAGGGGCTGGAGTTTGTTGGTAGGTACTTTTGCAACTTTTTTCACTCCTCATCAACAATTTCTTTTCAGAACTTCATTATGTGTGTTTCTTTTTGTTAGGTACTGTTTGTCATCGGCAGAATTATTTTAGCAACATTTAACTCGTGATTTAGGTAGGTACCTAGTAACGAGTACGGGGTTAGGTACTAACCTACGGAGGGTCTGCGATCTACATAATATGTGTAGAATAGTACATATTATATTATATAGACGGGTTATCTATACATAGAGCTGTGATCTGTAACAGAAGGGTATTCTATACAAAATAATAAACCGTTGTGCAGGGATTTGCAGCGTTTTTTTTTTTTAATTTTAATAAATCGTTTATTTACACATTTTTCATAATACAGATAGATTCACAGGTAAAATTATGAATGCAACGTTCCTTTGTTTATTACCTGAGCCTAAGGTCAGTGACTTGTCCAGGCTCGCTTCTCTCCCAGCTCAGCTTGTGTATGCGTTCGTTCGTAATACATTATAGTTTATAATTCTTATACATTATATCTACTTCTTAAATAATATCATAATTTTAACAAACTTAAATCTTGTATACTTATAAACTATATATTTATTGTATACTTATAAAATATATACTTATAAACTATACTTAGTGTCTAATGAAGGTCGTTGTGGTAGAACATCTCTGTTATCCGGGATTTTAAATGTAGGGATGGTGGATTTTCGGAGTGTAATCGTGAATGTACATTTCTGTTATTCAAAATTTAAATTTAAGGATGTTGGATTTGGCATTTGTTTGATTCACCAAGTGTTGAAATGTTAGTTTTTTAAATACGGCTACAGAATTAGTTGTTTTAATTGCTGATGGCAGAGTTTCGAAAACCGAGGGGGCTAGCCAAGGCAACTGCCTAGTGTAGAAGTCATTGCTTGGGCGTGATCGCGTGATATAAAGTACTTTGTGCGTTCAACCTGGTTGGTCTCACATCACTTATTTTCTTGTACAAGCCGAGGGATTTATGCATGTGGTGATAGAAGTGTATGCCTGGGATGGGAGAGTTTATGATGGAACGTGAGGACGTGCTTGGAAGGTTCCACCACACTGGTTATACCCGAAGGCTTCACCAGGCAGGTTAAACCATTCTACAAGATCTTTTGGGAGTGTGTAAGGTGCTCGGAAGGTTTCACGACGCCGGTTATGCCATAAAGGCCTCACCAGGCAGGTTCCACCACTCTACGAGACCTTTCAGGAGTGTGTAGGAGGTGGTCGGAAGGTTTCACCATGCCGGCTATACCATAAAGGCCTCACCAGGCAGGTTCCACCACTCTAAGATACCTTCCGAGCACCGCCTACACACTCCCGAAAGGTCTCACCACGCCGGCTATACCATAAAGGCCTCAACAGGCAGATCCACCACTCGAGACCTTTCGGGAGTGTGTAGGAGGTGCTAGGAAGGTTTCACCACGCCGGTTATACCCAAAGGCTTCACCAGGCAGGTTAAACCACTCTACGAGACCTTTCGGGAGTGTGTAGGAGGTGTTCGGAAGGTTTCACCACACCGGTTATACCATAAAGGCCTCACCAGGCAGGTTCCACCACTCTACAAGATCTTTTCAAGGGAGAAGGAAGGTAACAAGAAAGAGAAGTCATAGACTTGTGAATGCGTAGAATGAACAGGCTTGGGCAGGAGCGCGGGTTTTATAGGGACTATTCCACCCTCCTCCGGTCGTTAGGGACTGTTGGAGGGAGCCCGCTCTCCACCTTCTCCTGGTCACGTGGACCCCTCCTTCTACTTGCTTTATTGAGCATAATCTTACCATTAGGTTTGAGTGGTATAGGCGGGTACCACCACAATGCACATATAAAGCCAATCTGTAAACATACGTCATTCTTGGAGAAAGCACTTCAAAATCCTCGTAAAGGTTCACTATTCGGGTGCGCCTGTGTGATTTCCTGGCTATTAGTAACACACAATTCACAACCAAATTTAGGTTTAGGTAGGTCCTGGTTGATTCTGCCGGTTAGATCTCCGGTTATTATTCTGCTGCCATATGAACGCCTCAGCGGCAAAAATTATGAGGAACCCGTTGCCGTACCGGATTAACGTCCGGAATTGCGTCTCCATGTGAACCTAGCTTAACAATAAATTTATACTTGGAAATTCGAAGAGCATCAAAGCGGATTTTACAACGATATCAGCTCCAACGACTTCACACACACTGAAATGTGCTTTGATTATACACCAACCAACCTGAGTCCTTCAACGCACATCGTCGACTACGCTGTTCAACAGTTTCATACGAAACGCCCAAAGGTGGAAGCGACAAAATTAGGAGGTAATTACCCGCGCAGGAACGTTCCCGTCGAGGATCGTCGTTGTTACATCAAAGAAAATCGTTCCCTTCGCCTCTTCACAGGCTCTTCGATGGGGTTAACAAACCCTGCAGAGGCGGCTCCGTCGACTTTGGGTAGTTTGAGGGTTAAATTATCAGAGTGTCGGAGGGGGGTTGTATCGACGAAAATTCCGTTTGGCTTTGGAAGGCCTTCCCTTCCTCGGCTGTGTCCTGTGTAGGATGAAGGACTGAGGAGCTGAAGGGCTGTTAAGGAGGTTTGAAGGGTCACAAAGGGGATCTTGAATCCGTTGAACGCAGCGCATCACCTGATATGCGGTGACTGGATCACTTTCAACTCCTCCTGTGTGACACATTCGAACCTCGACCTAACGAAAAATGGCTGCAAATTATTACACAACGGTTTATTATTTACCTGTACAGTTGCCCCATCTGCGTAGATCACTGATCTCTGTGGCTCCCCCCAGGAAAGCCCTAAATCGAGTACTGGAGCCGGCCCGGGAATTACGGTTTTATAAAAATGCGCGGGATTCAATAATTAAATAATTAATTGTTTGTAGTTGTTATTCATGTTGGCAGCTATAACGTTCGATCGAGTTACAAAAGTACCTATCAACAAAGTCGAAAAGAGCAAGGTACCATTTTTCAAATGAAATAATATCGCAACAACCAACTCGACTTCATACAGCCATCCTTGATTATAATCAGGTGCTCCCTAGTGATGATATCTGGGCAGGATTAATACCGTTTGATTCACGATCGTGTTGACGAAGCTTTTTGGTGCACACGAACGGCTGGACGTACAATGCTCGGGGTGGTCTCAAAAATTTTATTTAATAACGTAAAAAAAACCATACCCTTCTATCGACAGTTTTCGAGCTACGGCGTTCTGAAAATGTCAACCCCTATTTTGAACCCCTCAGAGATGACTGACAGTAACGTCGAGCTTCGAGGACCAACTAGACCTCGAACGGAACCTATAACCCGAATTTCATCGATTTTGTTTCATGATAACTAAGAAAAGTGAAGTACGGCGTGCGGCGGAACGACAGAAATTTTATTACTGCATTTTCGGATTCTAGGTACATACCTTGCAACGTAAACCATCAAATTTGGGGTGGGGGTTGGGGGGTGAAAAATGTGTTTCATGCTCGATTCCAAAGGTTCATTATTGAAAATAATAAACCAAAACCTCTAACGAAAACAATTACACCCATCTGACGAAGTTCGTTTCAATAATAAACCTTTGGCATCGAGCATGAAACACATTTTTTGACCCCTCCACACCCCACCAGGTCACAAAATTTGATGGTTTACGTTTCAAGGTATGTAGAATCCGAAAATGCAAGAGAGAAAATGCTGTCTGTCCACCGTACGCCGAATTTCTTAGTTACCATGACCCAAAATTGATGAAATTCGGTTTATAGGTCCCATTCGGGGTCTAGTTGGTCCTCGAAGATTCATCATTTACCATTTATCTTTTGATTTATCATTTATCAATAACGAACCTTTGGAATCGAGCATGGAGAAAACAAAATTAACCACCCTCACTGCCACCCCCTCCAAATTTGATGGTTTCCGTTTCAAGGTACGTGGAAAAGAAAAATGAAATAAATAAATTTCTGTCCGTACGCCGTACTTCGCAACCTCTTAGTTACCATGAACCAAAATTGATGAAATTCGGTTTGTATGTCCTGTTCGGGGTCTAGTTGGTCCTCGAAGCTCGGCGTCACTGTCAGTCATCTCTGAGGGGTTCAAAATAGGGGTTGAAAATTTCAGAACGCCGTAGCTAGAAAACTTTCGAATGAAGGGTATGGTTTTTTTTTACGATATTAAATTTGTCTTGAGCTAAACAATTTTTTGAGACCACCCGCAGCACTGTACATACGTCCAGCCGTTCGTTTTTTACTGATTTGTGACGATTCTTGACCCCCCCACCCAAAAACAAGTTATCTTCAAAAATTATTCACCTACGAACTCATCCTTTTGTTTGTCGTAAGGTACAAATATTTTGGGGGAATTTGGAATTCGTCATCTCGTAGCCCAGGTCAGACAATATCTGAAGTGAAGTAGAAAACGCTGCAAATCCCTGCACAACGGTTTATTATTTTGTATAGAATACCCTTCTGTTACAGATCACAGCTCTATGTATAGATCACCCGTCTACTATAATATGATATGTACTATTCTATTATAACATATTATGTAGATCGCAGACCCTCCGTAGGTTAGTACCAAACCCCGTACTCGTTACTAGGTACCTACCTAAATCACGAGTTAAATGTTGCTAAAATAATTCTGCCGATGACAAACAGTACCTAACAAAAAGAAACACACATAATGAAGTTCTGAAAAGAAATTGTTGATGAGGAGTGAAAAAAGTTGCAAAAGTACCTACCAACAAACTCCAGCCCCTTCTACGTAGATGGTATAATGAACCGTTGTGTAATAATTTACCGTTGAGTAATGATTTACCCATCAATAATACTTCAACGTTTGTTCAAGTTTCACTACCTACCAACAAACTCCAAAAGAGCCATCATTTTTCAAATTAAATAATATCACAGAACAACCAACTCGACTTCATACTCCGCCAATATAATCAGGTGATCCCTACCAATGATTGGCCGTATTCACAAATTCCTATTGTGGGCGCGTCTCTGGTTACGAGATTTGGTTTGAATTGTATACAATTTCATTCACACTGGAGTCGAAAATGCCTGTCGGTGCAAACTTCGGGTCCTTACTGTGAACGAACGGCTGGACGTACGATGCTCCGGATGGTCTTAAAAAACTCGCAAGTTCAAGAACTATTTAAAACCGTAAAAATATTTACGTAAAAAAATGGTATAGGCGTTCTGAAAATTGCAACCCCTATTTTGAACCCCTTAGAGATGACTCACAGTAACGTCGAGCTTCGAGGACCAACTAGACGCCGAACGGAACCTATAACCCGAATTTCATCAATTTTTTTTCATGGTAACTAAGAAAAGTGGCCCGTACGGCGTACGGCGGGCAGACAGAAATATTTTTATTGCAGTTTTGGATTCTACATACCTTGAAACGTAAACCATCAAATTTTGAGGGGGGGTAAGAATTTTTTTTTTCATGCTCGATTCCAATGGTTCATTATTGAAAATAATAAACCAAAAATTCTAACCCCCCTCAAAATTTGGTGGTTTACGTTTCAAGGTATGTAGAATCCAAAACTGCAATAAAACGCTGCAAATCCCTGCACAACGGTTTATTATTTTGTATAGAATACCCTCCTGTTACAGATCACAGCTCTCTGTATCAGCGTTGGCCAATAGAATTGCAGAACCATTTCGGACCATGCCAATGCGCACCATACCAATTAGACAATTCGAAATGAATTCCAATTCAAATTAATGAATTCCAATCCAATTAATGAATTCCAATTCGAAATCGATTGAATAAATTGATTGATTGATGGAATCGAGCGCTTCCCTGGTGACGAGCGCACAATGCCAATAATTAGGCAATTCGAAAAAAATTCCAATTCAAATTAAAGTCCAATTCATTATACCAATATTGACAATTCTAAGTGAATTCCTATTGCAATTGAAAAAACTTTGCCAATTTTGGCGAATGTGGAGTTATGTTTATATGATTAATGTGTCGGGAATTTAGATGGGGATGTTAGGTAGATTGGTGAGCAGTGGCCAATTGCAATTCAAAATCTAAGTGAATTCCAATTGCAATTGGAAAATTGCTCGATTGATTGCTCGATTGATTGAATAAATTGATTGATTGATTGAATCGAGCGCGTCCCTGGTGATGAGAGTGTATACAATTTCATTCACCCTGGTGTCGAAAATGCCTGTCGGTGAAAACTTCGGGGCCTTACTGTGAACGAACGGCTGGACGTACGATGCTGCGGGTGGTCTTAAACAACTCCCAAGTTCGAGAACTATTTAAAACCGTAAAAAAATTCACGTAAAACAAAGGTATAGGCTTTCAGAAAATTTCAGCCCCTATTTTGAACCCCTTAGAGATGACTGACAGTAACGTCGAGCTTCGAGGACCAACTAGACCCCGAACGGAACCTATAACCCGAATTTCATCAATTTTTATTCATGGTAACTAAGCAAAGTGGCCCGTACGGCGTACGGCGGACAGACAGAAATATTTTTATTGCAGTTTTGGATTCTACATACCTTGAAACGTAAACCATCAAATTTTGAGGGGGGGTAAGAATTTTTTTTTCATGCTCGATTCCAATGGTTCATTATTGAAAATAATAAACCAAAATAATTAATTACACACGTAATATAAAAAGATATGGGAATTAAGAGACGGAAGAGAGGTTAACCAAAAAAAAAAAATGTTCAAAATATTTAAGAGAGAACTAAATAATATTGCGGGAGTTTGGTGAGCAAAAGGTTGAGTCAGTGGGTTGGTGAGGATGAGTGAGGGGTGAGCGTCGTGGAGAACAATGAAACCGGTGCGACGGTAGACGTAAGGGCGGTGGAAGTAAGAAGGGCGGTGGTTGTAAGGGGGGGTGTGGGGGGAGATGAGGACATTGGGCGGGGGAGCGGAGGTTTAAAAATGACGGGGAATAGACAGCGACGGGAGGGGTGAAGATGGGCGGGGGAGGGGGGTTGAAGGAGCCCCCTCCACGCCTTCAAACACCTATCATCAACCCACCCACAAGAGATATCCGCTCACTTCAGCCAATAATGAAAAGAACAAAAGACCTCCTCCCACACTGTCATCAACCCCACCCGTTCCGCCCACCCACCCACTTCCCGTCTTCTGTTACGAACCCCCCACCACCACCAACCGACCACACACCAAACAGTCGGAAACCGCACCGTTGAGTTCGAAACTCCGCTCATCTTTGAACGAGGAGCAAAGTGCGCAGGCGCGAAGGCGGCAAAAATTCGGCTTTCAGAAAAATGGCATATTTGGTTTATTATTCTGTGAATAACACACCTATGTATTCGCTCAGCAAAAATTTTTTTATAACACCGCAATAATCCAAATAGCTATTTTGGCCCCTCAGACACAAATCAAGTACTTTTTTTTTTTTAAACTATCTTTGATCATTGGTAGTGCCATTTAACCGTCTTGATCCACGTGTTGACACTTTTTCCAGTGTTATTGTACAAATTTATGGTGATTTCAGACGATTTACCAGGTTTTTCACTCATAAAAAATCAATTTTGGGAGCTGAACATCTGGTAAAACATCAATATTCCACTCTTTGGTCAAAATCAACTTCATATTCGGTCTTCTCGTCCCCAAAAACATGGAAAACGATACCTCAAAAGCTCATGTTACTGAAACACAAAAAGTACCAATTTTTATGCAAATTTTCACCACATTTTCATCCATAACACCCCTGGGTGTATTCCGATCGGGCTGAAAAGTTTCGGGACACAACTAGGGCCCAAATGGAGCATGTGTGCGGAAGAACGAATTTTTTAGACCAAATGTGAAGCCGGTACACGTGATACGGCATACGGCGGACGGACATTGCATTTTGGTTTATTATTCTGTGAATAATACACCTATGTATTCGCTCAGCAAAAAATTTTTATAACACCCCCTCAAAATTTTTTCTTTTCCGTTTCAAGGTGCGTAGATTCAGAAAATGCAATGTCCGTCCGCCGTATCACGTGTACAGGCTTCATTTTCGGTCTAAAAAATTCGTTCTTTCGCACACATGCTCCATTTGGGCCCTAGTTGTGTCCCGAAACTTTTCAGCCCGATCGGAATATATCCAGGGGTGTTATGAATGAAAATGAGCACAAAATTAGGTACTTTTTGTGTTTTAGTAACATGAGCTTTTGAGGTATCTTTTTCCATGTTTTTGGGGAAGAAAAGACCGAATATGAAGTCGATTTTGACCAAAGAGTGGAAAATTGAGGTTCTACCTGATGTTCAGCTCCCGAAATTGAATTTTTATGAGTCAAAAACCTGTGAAATCGTCTGAAATCACAATCAGTTTGTATAATAACACTGGAAAAAGTGTCAACACGTGGATCAAGACGATTAAATGTCACTACCATTGATCAAAGATAATTTGAGGGAAAAAAGGAGCGTACCTAATTCGTGTTTTAGGAGCCAAAATTGATGAAAACCATCAGAAATAGCTATTTCAATTATTACGCATGAAAGAAACAATAAATGAACAGCCAAAATTTCCGTAGGCATGTCCAGTAGAATAATCACAAGGACTTTGCAGGGTTTTTGGTTTATTATTCTGTGAATAACACACCTATGTATTCGCTGAGCAAAAATTTCTGGGACACCCCCTCAAAAAATTTTCTTTTACATTTCAAGATGCGTAGATTCAAAAAATGCTGGAATGTCCTTGTCACATTGTTATACGATTCTCGATAGAATACATCGATGGCTCTTTTCGACTGTATTGGTAGGTACCTACTCTTGCAACTTGAACAAAACGTAATGCTCCATGAATAACAACAAGTAATTATCAACGATTCAATAATTGAATCCCGCACATTTTTATGAAAATGAAATTCCCGGGCTGGCTCCAGTACTCCATTTAGGGCTTTCCTGGGGGGAGCAGGAGGGTACTGACCACAGAAAACAGTGATCTACGCAGAAGGGGCGACTATACAGGGAAATAGTAAACCTTTGGGTAATAATTTACAGTTTTTTTTTTTTTTTTTTTTTTTTTTTTTAGGTACCTACTCTTCTTCAGAAGGCAGAGTCTGGTAACCTGAGGATACAGGGTTACTGTACTCTGGGTACTGAGGGACTCAAAAGGAAGGCACAACAACAACACACAAGAAAACAGTGAATCACTGTTGAAGATAGTTTTGAATGAAAACTACCAGAGGCCTAGCTACCCCTTTGGTTTCTACCTGACCACTAGTTGTCTTTTCCTATTTGTTTTTTTACCTGTTCCAAACCCTCAAGGAACAAGTTAGAAATCTACGCGGAATTTGGCACAGGGCCCTCGATTCTCAATATTTAGGTTGGACTTGGAGTGAGACAAACCAGTGGGCCCCCATCAACCTACCAGCACCTCCAACCTTCCAAGAAGCTTGAAAGCCCTCCAAGCAAGTTTATAATCAGGGGACAGATTCCTAGGTCCTTAAAAGAGCTGTAGCACATGATTTTTTTGTACCTCCAATTCCTCCTTCCAAAATGGCCATTAAAACCTTCATTTGTCTACCATCCTGGATTTTACTCAAAACAGCACTCTGTTTGGTCAGTGCTAAAATTTCTGCAGACAGGATTCAAATCAAATCAAAATATGCTATTTGTAGACATCATTCACATGATCTTTACAACTGGGCAGACAGGATTCGTTCATTCTTTTCTCATCTCGGTTTGTAAAGGAGAAACTGTTTTCTACTCTTGTTTGTATTTCAAGACTCTTCATCCGAAGATTGCTACCTACCCATTCTAGAGTTTTTGTTTTTGTTTATTATTCTGTGAATAATACACCCATTTATACGCTCAGCAAAATAATTTTGGAACACCTACAAATTTTTTCTTTTACCTTTCAAGGTCCGCAGATTCCAAAAATGCGATGTCCATCCGCCGTTCGCTGTATCACCCATATCTACCTTTATTTTCGGTCTAAAAAATTCTTTCTTTCGCACACATGCTCCATTTGGGCCCTAGTTGTGTCCCGAAACTTTGCAGCCCGATCGGAATATACCCAGGGGTGTTCTGGGAGTAAAATGGGTGTAAAAATAGGGCTTTTTGGTTTTTTAGAAACATGAGCTTGTAAGGTGTTTTTACTTTTTTAATTTTTTTTTACGGCGAGGAGACCGAATATGAAGTCGATTTTCACCAGTGAGAGAGAAATGGAGGTTCTAACAAAGTTTCAGTCTTACATGTACCTTAAATTTTGGCCTAAAATCGTCGTTCACACACATGCTCCATTTGGGCCCTAGTTGTGTCATGAAACACTGCAGCCCGTTCGGAATATACGCAAGGCCTGCGTCGGCCCGATCGGAATATGGGCGAAAAATGGGTGTAAAAATAGGGTTTTTGGTTTTTTAAAAACAAGGGCTTGTGCGTTATGGTTTTCCATGTTTTTAGGACGAGGAGACCGAATATGAAGTCCACTTGGACCGATGAGCGACGAATTCAGGTTCTAACTAAATTTAAACCTTGAATTTACGTTAAATTTTGGTCTAAAATCGTCGTACTCCCGTAGACAGGCTCCATTTGGGTCCTAGTTGTGCTCTGAAGCTCGGCAGCCAGATCGGCATACCCCCGGGGGGGTTATGGGGGGGAGGGGGATATGTAAAACTTTGCAAAGTCCTCGTCACATGGGTTTATTATTCTATTGGACAAACCAACAGAAATGTTGGCTGTTAATTTACTGTTCCTTTCATGTGCCTTTTACCATTGATAGTGCAATGTTCGTCCGCCGTATCATCCAAATCTGCTCTAATTTCGGCCCAAAAAACTCGTTCTTTCGCAAACAGGTTCCATTAGGGCCCTAGGTAGTTGTGTCCCGAAACTTTGCAGCCCGATCGGAATACACCTAAGGGTGTTATGAGTGAAAAATTGGGGGGGAAATGAGGATTTTTGGTGTTTCATTTTTGGTGAAATAATATCACAGAACAACCAACTCGACTTCATACTCCGTGAATATAATCATGTGCTCCCTAGCAATGATTTTATCTCGGCCCTATTCCCGATTGTTAGCGCGTCCCTAGTGATGATATTTGGGCTGACACAATTTCACTCACCCTGCTGTTGAAAATGCCTGTCGGTGCAAACTTCTGGGCATTACTGCGAACGAACGGCTGGACGTACAATGCTCCGGGCGGTCTTGAAAAAACTCCCAAGTTCGGAAACTATTTAAAACCCTAAAAAAATTCGAGAAAACAGCATCCTAGAGACTTCAACCCTTTA
Source organism: Leptopterna dolabrata (assembly GCA_954871275.1). Lineage (NCBI taxonomy): Eukaryota > Metazoa > Arthropoda > Insecta > Hemiptera > Miridae > Leptopterna > Leptopterna dolabrata. Next base: position 37,512,534 of record OX940983.1, read on the forward strand.
GGGATGACAGACCTTACCGCCGAGCTTCGAGGACCGACTAGGTCCGCCAAACGGGACCTGTAAACCGAATTTCGTCAATTTTGGTTCAGAGTAACTAAGAAAAGTGGTCAGTACGGCTACGGCGGACGGACAGAAATTTTTTTATTGCGTTTTTGGATTCTACATACCTTGAAACGTAAACCATCAAATTATGAGGTGGGGTTAAACTTTTTTTTTTCATGCTCGATTCCAAAGGTTCATTATTGAAAATAATAAACCAAAAGTTGAATTTGATTAGGAAATGCTATAGATGAGCTTACGTCGCAACAGGTGATGTAGAGAATAATGAATGGAATAACAACCGAATTCGAGAATGACAAAACCCGACAGAATCCGAAAGACTCGTAACAGGTACTACGAACTATAGAAGAGTCTCGAACGAGTTCCACACGTTGATCCACAATATTCGTGGTTGAGGGAGGCGTGAGGCCTTGGGAAATCAGTACAGAGCTCCGCGACGATTAACCCGAGCAAAGTGATCGACTCGTGCGCCGGGCGTTTTCTTATTAATTAGTCAAGTTTGGAAGTAGTTGAAGGGAGCAAACACAATGGAGCGGGGGATGTTAGGCCCGCCAGGAGCAGCTGTTCCATTAGGGCAGACCTCAATCCCGGACCTCCATTTGCCACCTTTGACAAATGGTTCGTTTCCAACAGACAATTAACCCCCTCGGCGTCGAAGGGAACTTCGAGAAGCCTTCAGCGGGAGTGTCAGCAGATGTTTCTCTTCAGCCAGGTACAAGTCTCGTCGTACCTGATCGCCGTTAATTGGAATCGCAGAGTTTCACTTGTCTCCTGGAAACAGGTTTGGAATTGTGGCAGCCCCTCGTACATATTCCATATCGAGTAGGCCTGTTCCCGAGCGATGAAAGATCTTAGGATTTATTAAGAGACACAAGGGAATTCACCGACCCACAGGCACTCACATCCCTGTACACGGCACTGGTGCGACGTAAATTGGAGCATGCAGTGATCGTCCGGTCCCCCAGTTATCTAAATTCCATACTGTCCTGATATCCTCCCAGAACATCACATTATATTTCACCTTAAGATTGTACAAATAAACCAGACGAATGAAGTGGCGTACGTGATCGGCCACAGGCAGAAACCCCAATCCCTTCCGCCATCCCTTAACGGTAGGAAACTACCACCAAGGAACTGGGGGAGAGTGGAAAGGAGCATATAAAAACCCACCTCTCGCCCGTTTCTTCATTCTACACTTACTCCCAAAGTCGATGACTTCTCTCTCTCTCCTCTCATATCTCCTTACCTCAATAACCTAAGACCCCACACTGATGGAAACGGTAAGGTGATAACCTACCTGAGGGGCAACCACTGGGCAAAACCCTCTTAACGTCTTAGTGGTGGAAACCTCCCTGGCTTTTGCTATAGGTGTTAACCAGACTACACATCCACTACATCCATTACCTTCTCCTCTATAATTCTCACTATCACATCCACACCTCACCACTACCTCATTCTCAATCAAACCACCACACATACAAATTATTGAAAGGATACAGCGAAGATTCCTCCGATACGTGTCATTCAGGATGGGCAATGCCTGGGACAATTTTGATCGCAGAGGTTTGCTGGAATCGACTGGACTGGACCCACTGGAACGAAGACGCGAGTTGTCAGACGTTACACTGATTTACAAGCTGGTAAATCAGCTTGTAACAGTAACTGACAGCTGGTAGCAGTAAAGTAACAGGACTGACTGCCCAGCTCGCAGATCTGTGTTTCTTCACTCCCCCGTGCGCGACAAGATAGGAGCAGACTTTCTTCATAAGAACGGTAATGACCGCAACAGATTGGCATCACAGTATGGACTTGTTTGCGCTGGGTGACTGCTCCTTTAAGAGATGGGCCAAATTTCTGCTGTGTGCATGAGGCGGAGTTTTTGCACGAAGCTTGCAAACTGCATGGTTCTTCTCGTTATCGACTGGATTATTGTCTCTTTTCATTTATTATTTTCAATAATGAACCACTGGAATCGAACATGAAAAAAACAATTCTAGCCCCCCTCAAAAGGACCCCGCACACTTCTTATGGGAAAGTGGCTTCGGTCAAATTGGCTGAAATTGACATATGTTATGTATTTTGACCTCCTGAACAAAAGTCTCGATGGGCACAAAAAATCTACCGTCAGGATTTTGAGCTATGGCCAGATTAAGCGCTTCAAGTTCGACTTTTTAAACACCTTCAATTGCTTATATCTCTCTAGGGATGCATTTTAGAGAAAAAAGTGCACGAGTAAAATCGTCTTAAAATCGTCCAAACAACTCGATGCCATACCTACTTGTTTTAAGTCAAAAACGTTTCTTCATTTTTGGCAAATAAGTCCCCGTGTGCTTATGTATAAGAAAATATAAGAAACGTTAAGAAACATTTTTTGACTTAAAACAAGTTTTGTTGATCAGTACTTTTGCAACTTGAACAACCGTTGAAGTGTTATTGATGGGCAAGTTATTACACAACGGTTCATTATACTTGACCACGAGGGTAGGTATTGACTACAGAAAACAGTGATCTATTTCACTCCACATCAACAATTTTCCTTCAGAACTTCATTATTTGCGTTTCTTTTTGCCGTTTAAGTTACTGTTCGCCATCGACAGAATTATTTTAGGAACATTTAACTCGTGATTTTGGTAGGCAAATAGTAACGAGTACGGGGTTAGGCACTAACCTACGGAGGGAACACCCCCTCAAAATGTTTTTCTTTTCCGTTTCAAGGTGCGTAGATTCCAAAAATGCAATGTCCGTCCGCCGTCCGCCGTACGCCGTATCACGTGTACCGGCTTCATTTTCGGTCTAAAAAAGTCGTTCATTCGCACACATGTGCCATTTGGGCCCTAGTTGTGTCCCGTAACTTTTCAGCCCGATCGGAATATACCCTGGCTGAGACCAGTGATATGCGCTCTCAACTCAGCTTGATGCCTGCATACAGGCTGCTCTTTAGGCCACATTGTATAGCGAATTTCTCGGCAACACCGTAGAATGCTCAGGATTGTATCATAAAATTCAAGAAAAAATCGAACTATCAAACTATTTAAAAATGCGAAAAAACCACACCTCAAAATAAAATTTTCCGAAATAGGGATACTCCCTATTTTTCACCCCTTAGAGTTGAATGACAGTAACGCCGAGCTTCAAGGACCAACCAGAGCCCAAACCGGACCCATATACCGAACGTCGTGCGATTTCAACTAAGAAAAAATCCGCGGAAGGCATGCGGCGGACGGACGGAAATATTTTTATTCGATATTCGTATTCTACGTCCCATGAAACGTAAACCACGAAATTAGGGAGGGGGGAGGGGAGAAGGAGGTAGAACTTTATTTTTCATGGTCGATTCCAAAGATTCATTTCTGAAAATAATGAGAACCAAAAGAACCATCGATCTAATTAAATGAACATCGACCTAACCAATTTATTATCAATAAATTGCTCCTTTTGCTGTTGGAAATGATCATGTATCTATCTATTCTTTAAAGAATCGTTAACAATTACCTACTGCTATTTATTTTCTGAAAGGCGTACCGATGGATACCTCCCTTCACGTTTCATGAGAATTAATTAAGGTTAAATTCTGGTAAATGCAGACACAAATCCACTTGTATGTTCAGGAACAGCTTGGTGGAAGATAACTGTGACGATGCTACAAGAGTCGCTTTTGTCTTCCCGCAATTCCTGCTAAAACTGAATTTTGTTGAATTTTGAGCTTTTGGGCTTAGCTGTGAACGAAAGCGGTAATGCAGCCCCCTTTGAAAATATCGATTCCAGCAGGTCGGATCGAGTCCTTTTGGCACAGAGATTGAATCAATGAGTAACTAATCCACTGTGGGACCTAAATAAGAGCACTTTCCCAACAAAAAGCGTGCGACTGGTTTAACACAATTCGGTATAACGTTATTTCGTGCTGCCAATTACCCCGGTGGGCGAATGCTCAGCGAACCTCAACTGTCGAATTCATCTCTAAAACACCGCGAGTCTCGACGGCCAAAACCCCCACAAGTTAACCGCTAAAATAATTTAAACGACGCTTTTTTCCGCGTGAAATTTCATTAAAAAAACCTCCCCTCGCGCCTGAGCTAATATTAGCGGGCGTTGATGAGCTGTGCGCCCCATCGCAATGTAAACAACGGTATTCTTTTCGGAACAGCCGAGTCAACGTATACTTATTCATTGTTTGCTCATCTCGGGCAACAGTTCAAACAATGGAGGCCCGAAAACAAAGATCTCGCTCTCTTCTCTTCCCATCGCGGTCCAACGACCCTTTCACGCGGTCCTTCCATAATTACCCTCCTCATCCGCGGCATTTTCTTCTTTGGTTTTGGACAGATATGACGGCGGTGGTTGTGGATTCGTCGTTGGGCGAACCCGCTTCTGTTAACCGAAATTCCTAAATCCTGTTTGAAGAATACAATAAATAACTAAGTTATAAATGCATATATTATGGGTCATAATCACAGAAAGTGTATACTTTTTTCATGAAATTTTCATGGTATGAAAATCTGTCAAATGTTGATAATTTCCATCAAATTATGTTATGCCAAGTGTCCGAATGAAGTCATGAGAGCAGCTGAAAATTTGATGGCTTCCGTTTCAAGTAGAATCCGAAAATGCAATTTAAAAAAACGCTGCAAATCCCAGCACAACGGTTTATTATTTTGTACAGAATACCCTTCTGTTACACATCACAGCTCTCTGTATAGCTAACCCGTCTATATAATATAATATGTACTATTCTATACATTTTATGTAGATCGCAGAACCTCCGTTGGTTATTACCTAACCCCGTACTCGTTACTAGGTACCTACCTAAATCAAGAGTTAAATGTGGCTAAAATAATTTTGTCGATGACAAACAGTAACTAAAATGGCAAAAAGAAACGCAAATAATGAAGTTCTGAAGGAAAATTGTAGATGTGCAGTGAAAAGCGCAGATCGCGGTAATCTGTGGTCAATACCTACAGCAAGAAAGCCCTAAATCGAGTACTGGAGCCGGCCCGGATGACAGTTTCATAAAAATGCGCCGGATTCAATAATTCAATCATTAATTATTTGTAGTTATTCATGAAATATAAGGCAAATAATAAACCGTTGTGTAATAATTTACCTGTATAGGTGCCCCTTCTACGTAGACAGTATAATGAACCGTTGTGTAATAGTTTTCCAATCAATAATACTTCAACGGTTGTTCAAGTTGCAAAAGTACCGATCAACAAAATCCAGCCCCTTCTAGGACGGTGAACCGTTGTGTAATAATTTGCCGTTGTGTAATAATTTACCCATCAATAATACATCAACGTTTCTTCAAGTTGCAGATGTACCTACCAACAAAATCCAATAGATCCATCATTTTTCAAATGAAATAGTATCACAGAACAACCAACTCGACTTCATACAGCCATCCTTGATTATAATCAGGTGCTCCCTAGCGATGATATCCGGGCCGGATTTATACCGCTTGATTCACGATCGTGTTGACGAATCTTTTTGGTGCAAACGAACGGCTGGACGTACAATGCTCCTGGTGGTATTTTTAACCCCTTAGAGGTGAGGGGGGGTTAGAATGTTTTTTTCATGCTCGATTGCAAAGGTTCGTTATTGAAAATAATAAACCAAAACACAAAAGTTGAGTAATAGAGGGGTGGTTTTCACAGGCTTAACATGGACTTAACATTGACAATATAAATTTAAAAAATGTTATTGGAATTTTGTCCTGTGAGACTTGTGAGAGTGACCCATATAAGTTCACTAGAATAAGACCAATCGACTTTGTCGGTTAAAAAAAAGAAAAAAAAAGAAAAAGAAAAAAAAAGAAAAAATATCAAATCCAAGATTGAAAATTCGCTCATATGGTCGTGCTAAATGAAGAACTTATTGTTTTGGTAAACGAAGTTTCAACTCTGCAAACAGACCTCAATTTCGAGTCTTTCTTCCTCGACTGCGTCAGAAAACAAGGTAAATGACGAGGTTCCATTGTACTAGGGAATAATAATATTACAGAAAGTCACGGACAGGAAAAGGTTTCGGGGGTTGTGATCCTCAAGAGTATTACAGTGGTTTTTAAGGGGATCGTATCGAGTTCAGCCCGTTAGCCGAGATCCTGGGCCCCCTCTAACCCCTTCAGCCCTCGGGGCCACCAACCTATTGACCGCACAGCCCTGCTTAGGCAAGCAGTTTGCAGCGCGGCCGCTCGGCTCCCGTTTTCCCGCCCTCCAGCAACCTCTCGGTGTTGGACTTTCGCGATGAAAAGCTTTGTTTTTCCGACCTCTTTCCATTTTATTGGCCCCGAGGCGAACAGTTACACAGAGCTCTTTCGGAAGCAACAATCCTAATGGTCTGTACCCACCTAACAGGGCGCTGTATCAGGCGTAGCCATCGCACAGCTGGAAGTGAAATCGTCAGCAGGTTTTCAGGGGAACTTCAGCACACGCCCGAAGAGTCTCGAAGTCTCGAAGGTAACAAATGAGAGCTAACCCGTCCCCTACCATCAACATTCCATTTCACTGTGCTTTCCTTGGTACGGCAGTTTTTTTTTATAATTTATTTATTTATGTTACAACTGTATATATATATAACATCTAGCAACTTTTCTTTAATATCTTTGAGCGTTTTGTGGTTTATATGTAGATCACTACCTACATCCACTACACATCACACTACACTTAGTGAATCGTGACGAGGTCCATTGGTTTGGTCCTCTTCAGTCTTCGTACGTCCCCGCTGTTGTCCAGAAGGTTCAGTACTTCAACGTTTTGATGGTTGTGAAGCCGGCGTTCGTGCTCCATGGCATGTTTTTTAAATAGTTTCACTGACAGTCTCCATCTTAAGGTCGCGATGGAGATCTGCCGTTCGTATGTACCAGGGTGCATCAACTATGCTCCTGAGGACTCTGTTTTGAAACGTTTGTATGGGTTTCATATTACTCTGTTTTGCGCAGCCCCATAATTGGCATCCATAAGTCCAGACGGGTTTTATAACTTGCTGGTATAGTAGAAGTTTGTTGTGGGTTGATACCTTCGAGTACCTACCTAACAACCAGTACATTTTTCTGAATCTTAAGTTGAGTTCCTCCTTCTTTTTCTTCACATGAGCTTTCCATCTCAGCTTGCAATCAAGTGTCATGCCAAGATATTTTGCTTCATCAGCGTAGGGAACAGTTTGTGAATTGATATATATCGGGATTACTTCTATCTCCCTATTTGTGAAGTTTATGTGTGTAGATTTTGTTTCATTTAACTTTATTCTCCATCGCTTTGACCAACTGAAGACATTGTTGACAGCGGTTTGCGCTTTCCTTGTGGCTTCTTCAGCAGAGTTTCCAACTGCAAGAATAGCAGTATCGTCAGCGAAGGTTGCTGTGAGCGTATCCACGGTTTGAGGTAGATCTCGTGTGTATAGTAAATATAGTACGGGGCCAAGGACGCTGCCTTGCGGTACACTTGCGTTTATTTTCCTCAACTGAGAATACTCGTCCTCATGTTTAACTCTGAATAGCCTGTCTGAGAGGTAGGACTCCAGGATTTGGAAGAATTGAGTCGGGAGATCCCTTTGTAGTTTGGCAAGCAGTCCTTGATGTCCTTGTCAAACGCTTGCGAGACATCTAGGAAAACTGCGGAGCATATTTTCTTTTCCTCTAATGAACATTCAATCAGATTAGTGATCCTATGAACCTGATCTATCGTAGAATGTTGTTCTCTAAATCCAAATTGGTGTGAGGGAATCAGGTTTCTTTCATCGATAATAGGTTTCAGCCGTTTGAGAAGTAATTTTTCAAAAAGCTTAGATATTACTGGCAATAGCGAAATCGGTCGATAGGACTTCTTGTCATCAGTGGGCTTGCCTGGTTTTGGTATCATAATGATCTCAGCTACCTTCCATTGCCTTGGTACATACTTTAGCCTGAATGAAGCATTGATAATATGCAATAATTTCAGGAAACCTTTCTCAGGTAATTCCTTCAATGTTTTCCCAGTTATAATATCATATCCAGGGGCTTTTTTCGGATTGATCTTGGTCCTGATTTCATTCTTTATTTCGGGTAGTGTGACCGGTCGTATTTCACACTCATCGACTTTTTCAACTTCCGCTGTACTTTCTCCTGCAGTCTGCCTTGGAAACGGTTTGAATGTGTCCTCAAGGTACTTTGAGAAGAGATCTGCTTTTTCCTTTGCACTTCTGGCCCACGTTCCATCTTCCTGTCTGATTGGAGATATTAGTACTTTAGGTCGCTTAAACCCTTTTGCAGCTCGCCATAAGGAGTACTCAGTATCACTTTCAGGCGTCAGGCTATGCAGATATAAGGCTAATGTCTCATTTTTAATTTTTTTCATCAATACTTTCAGTTCGTTACAAAGTTTATTCAAGTTTTTCTTATTTTCGGGTGTGCGATTTCTCTTCCAGATTCTCCTAGCTCTTCTTGGTACGGCAGTGAGTACTGAACAGTTACTGCCGTCAGAAGCAGAAAAGTCGCATCTGAATTTATGGCCGAAACGAGGTAAAAGCCTCTCCCCCGTTTTAATGGGCAGTTTTTATCGCATTTTAGAGTCTCAGAGCCGCACCTGCAAAACGAATGACTCAAAACGGTATCAGAAGAAAATTCTTACAAATATATTTTTCAGAGGATATTAATCGTATCTGACAACAGATATAATTATTTTGCCAAGTATTTTGCACATACGGGTTAGTAAAATGCAGATTTACAGTTTAAAACTTCGGTTAATAATAATATCCATTTACTGAGCTTTAAACAAGTTTGTCTATAAGTGTACAATCGAACAGGGTAAAATTCGTCGTATACTGTTTCTCGGCAACCTCCGATCGAAAACCTCGTTTTGGTTTATTATTCCGCGAATAATACACCTGTGTATTCGCTCAGCAAACAAACTGTATAACACCCCTCGACATTTTTTCTTCTACATTTCAAGGTGCTTAGATTCAGAAAAATAATGCTATGTCCGTCCGCCGTACGCCGTATCATGCATACCGGCTTCATTTTCGGTCTAAAAATTCGTTCTTTCGCACACATGCTCCATTTGGGCTCTAGTTGTGTCCCGAAACTTTGCAGCCCGATCGGAATATACCCAGGGGTGTTATGAGTGAAAAGTGGTACAAAAATAGGTATTTTTTGTGTTTTAGTAACATGAGCTACAGAGGTATCGTTTTCCATGTTTTTTGGAACGAGAAGACCGAATATGAAGTCGATTTTGACCGATGAGTGGAAAACTGAGGTTCTAACGAAGGTTAAGCTCCCGAAATTAAACTTTTATGAGTCAAAAATCTGGGAAATTGTCTGAAATCACCATAAATTTGTATAATAACACTAGAAGTAGTATTAGCAGGTGAATCAAGACAATTAAATGGTACTACAATGATCAAGATAATCTGTAAAAAAAAGCCTAGCCTAATTCGGGACCTGAAGCCGTGCTTAATTTGGAGGCCAAAATTGGTGGAAACCATCAAAAATAACTATTTCTATTATGCGCATGAATGAAACAATAAATGAACAGCCAACCCATGCGACACTTTGCAGCGTTTTTTGACTTCCACCAATCGATTCAGCGGGAAATTTCCTTGAAAATGAGAGTTTCAAGTTCGAGAAAATTCTGAAAACTAACGCTCATATTAGCAAATTTCAACTCGAAACCTATAGGCCCATTTTTCCAAAAGTCGGATTTAGTCAGATACGACTTTCCTGCTGCTGACGGCAGTGTAACTATCGGGGCATTTCTATCCACTTCAGTCTTTGTAGTATACTTATTTTTAAATTCGGCTGTTTGAGACTATTTAACAAAATATTCCTCTTCGAGGAGTACGAATTGTCGCAATGACAATAATTATGTGTGCATCGTGGAGATCGTGCATTTTTAATGTTTAATGCTATTCTTTAATTATTTTTGATTCATTATACTCGGTGATGTTGGTACTTGGCTTTTCACTATCACTAGGTAGCTCACTAATATATCCATGTGTCGCGGCTTACGAATCCCTTCGGATTTCTGGCGGACTAAATCCTGCAGCTGCAGGATTTGTGATGTTTCTAGCTGTTTTGCAAGAATTTCAGTGAATGCTTCAGCAGAATTTCTGAGGGAGTTTGAATAGTGAAATCTGTGTAGTGTCTTGTTCTCATAAATGGAGGAGTACTGACTATTCTGCTTTGTTGCAATATCGAGTCTTGCTGCTGCTCAATTCTTTTAAACTCCGAATACTGCAGGCCCTTGTGGAGTGGATGTGGGTGATAATATTATTTTGGATGGTCACATGACGACTTTCCTAAAAGGACTTGAGTTGAAATACGCGGCATTTTACTTTTTCATCAGTTCAGATATTAATCAAGTGGTCATCAGTTGTCTGTCCAACGTCAACCCTTCGTAGTATGCTGCCATCTACGATATCTACGATCTCGAAAACCTGGTGTCATTCAAACATAATAACTGCAATTTTCGGCACCACATGGCCATTGGGCGACTCCAACAGAACTATACGACTGAGGTCAGACCACGAAGCTAGGAATAAACTGAACAGTAACTACGACCTTAGATTCAGAAATCTAGAATGCAATTTGTCGTGATATCCTCCCGGAATACCACTCCATGCAACTAGTAAGATTGTACAAATAAACCGAACGAAGGTAGGGTAGGCAGACCCTCAAAGGCTCCTAACGACGGTCGGAGGACTGGAGGAGAGCTCCTATAAAACCAGCTCTTCTCACCGGGCTCGCCATTCTACGCTCAAACCTCAAGTCGATGACTTCTCTCTCTCTCTCTCTCTCTCTCCTCATACCTCCTTACCTTTCTCGCCTAAAAGAACTCCGAGTGGTGGAACCAGTCTGGTGATAACCAACCTGGTGGAACCGTCTGGGCACATCCTCTAGCGTTTTTAGTGGTGGTAACCTTCCTGGCTTCGCCATAGCTACCAACACCTCTTCATTTCCATCCAAACCTCACCTATCCAAGCCTCACCTCTACCTTCAAACCACCACACGAATGATATCTACAGCGAGTAGGTACGTCTAGATTAAACACCAGAGGTGGAAAAAGACGAAAATCAACGAGATAGAAACCGTCGAGACGCGAATTTAGTTTTGCATTTGATTAACTTCACAGATTCTTGAAGCGAACAGTTTTTCAAGTCGTTCATATAAATGGACGTCAAACAAATTTGGAATCCAACACATTTCAAACTGTAAAAGAGGTTTCGCGACATTTTCCTTCGGATTAGGAGAAAAGAGAATTCAGAAAGTCACAAGTCAAGATTGCATCCAAGCAATGGAGTTTCCACATCAACTGGCAGGTATAGAATTTAGAACAGCAGAATCTGAACACTTACAGGTGAGTCGAGCAGCGTGAACCTCCGTTTCCCTCAAGCAAAATGAGAGCGTTTTTCCTTAACAAAGGTGACTCCCCGCTCGGTACTATATTTCTCCTTAAACCTCCTTCCGCCGACGGAGTTTTATTTTTCGTCGAGAAAAACAATAAGTAACGCAGAAGTAGAGGAGGTCACGTCCTAAGAATGAGCGAGTCACGTCCCAGACATGACAAACTACCCAGGAATATAAGAAAAGAAAAAGTAATGCGAGCCTAAGCCTGCTCTACATTCTACAAAAAAAAAAAAAAAAAATCCGGTGAATTCATTCATCGTTTCTATCATACCTAGGTCACTATAATATTTTACGTGATATAATTTTTCAAAATATATTGCTTCTTTGAGTTATGTTTTTCTCACTGCATTTCCATGTTGGACTGCGTGCTGTAGTTACGACGAAAAATCCAGAACAGTAGGCGAACAAATTTGGAAGAGTTTTATTTTATTGTTTGAATTTAATTTTCAAATATAATGCGTACCAAGAATTTATAGTGTGGAGAAGGAAGCCAATTCATGAAGGAATCAAAACACCAATTTGATGACCACTAAAATTGAAATTTCGTCTCACATACTGCGTTTGAGAGATCGAAGAATACGTTATTATTTTATTAGTCAGCACCCAATTCCTTGTAATTCTATTCAGACGGGCAGGGGCCGTGATTTAGCCCCGATTTTCAGGGCGTGGTATTTAGCTTTCTATTTTCTTAAGTAACTACTATACTTGATCGCAATCGCAATCTTAAACTAAATATGGCTACTGAAGAAAAATCAAATCCACCCATAGGCCAAATGATTTGTCACAGGTTTACATGTAAACGTGATTGTTTAGGCGTAAAATGATTGTTTACGTGGTTTCCGCGATGACGCGTTCGAATACGAAAATTAGGCCCAACTATTACAAAGCTCATATAATATATTATTTGATAAACGGATAACCTCTGTAACATAACGATCGGTTGATCAGAGCCCGGGTTACCCGACCGGCTGGGAGTTACTGCTTGCGCATGCGCTGGGGAAAGTTCTAGTCCAAATTTTACGAAATCCACACAAGCAAAGCACTCCTAACGTCCAAATTTCAGTTCATCTCCAACAACCTTTCGTCGGTTATCGGAAGGTTGCACGAATCTGCCTGCCCACAAAATCAGCTTTTTTTATTTTTTTTAATTTATGAAAGTTCATCATATTCAGAAACGCTAAATGAGAGTTCAAAATTTGATTTCGAAGGACAAACACTGATTTCCGCCCAAGTGAATGTTTCGAAAACGTACATTCTCATCAACATGAAGCAAACGTGATCCATATTTTAGATGATGACAGCAAACTAAACCTGATCAAAATGTACAAATTTCTTAATAGCTGAGAACAAGGTCTGTGGGTTTGCGGTGTACTCACCAAAAAGTTCTACGGCGCAAAATAGTCCCCATTCCATTATTTCAGCTCCCGATGTTCAAATACTGGAACAGAAAACAAGCATTGGAGTGTTAGGATTTTCGTGTCAGGCTTACAACTGCATACTTCTAGTCTTGAAGGGTCGAAGTTATTTCTTATTTTAAAGTTAATACTTGAGGTCAAGGAGAGCTGTCAATAATAAATTATATATCTGTTGAAGGGGCAGAAGTTGACATGAAAGCAACTTAAAAACGCTGCGAAGTCCTTGTCACATGGGTTTATTATTCTATTGGAATCACCCAGAGAAATGATGGCTGTTCGTTTATTGTTTCTTTCATGAACAATAATTGAAACAGTTATTTTTGTAGGTTTCCACAAATGTTTGTCCTCGAAAAACTCGAGTTAGGCTCTTGATAATTGATAGCGCCATTTAACTGTCTTGATTAACCTGTTGATTTTGTGAAGAAGTGTGAAAGTGGACCCTCGAGAGTCCCCCCGCTAGATCAGCGATTATCACCAGTTAAGAAGGTATACCGAATAGGCTAACATCCAAACGACCCCGTCTTCACCGGAACAACAAACGACCAGAGAACAGCCACCGTCACACTCCTCCCCACATGACATACTTCTGGGTAGCAGAAGTATGTGACGGAGAAGGGGAATGAAAGGTATGTGCAGTATGACGTTCTGGTTCAGGACATCTAAACAACTTCAAGGTGATTAACATCCATCGTAATGGTACATATAATATTTACTGGTGGAGAAAAACGCTCCTACATACGGGTATTGGCGGGAAAAAAAGTCAGAGGTTGTTGTCCAGTGAATTGTGCTCATCTGGGCAAGCTCTAGATCAACCTCCATCGGTAGGATGGAAAAACAACTGGGACTTGTAAATTGGGACACGGCGTTGATCGCCTTCAAATGAGCTCAATATATTTTAATTATATTGGCACTATAATCGGGAAAAGGGGGGGATATATGTATGTATTATAAAAGGGACAGATGTTTGTAAGGCGTGATGAATTTAAATTGGTGCTAAATTCACGAGTGGGCGAGGGGGGGATTTGCCGGCATCTGGTTAAGGGCGGACCTCCACCATGATCTGGTTCTTTTTGGATGTGCGGTTAAGGGCGTACCTCCAACGATCTTTTAGGATGAGGAGAGAGATGTGAGGTGAGGAGGAGAGAGAGTAGCCAGCGGCTAGAGGAGAATGTAGAATGATAAAAAAGGCGAAGGAGGCGAGTATTTATGTTTCTGGAAGTCGTCTCCCACCATCCCCTATTTGGTAGGAGATGGTGGGGACCCAGGTTGTGCTCCGGCTCCTGCGGCTTGTCCCCCACTCGTACGGTTTATTTGCGAGAACTTAAGTTTGCTATTTTACAGGTGTTGTGGTTCTGGGAGGAATCCACGACATAAGGGAATCCTTCCGGAAACCTTTGGGCTTATCTTACTTATTACTCAGCTCATACTACCAAAGCACGCTCTGCTACCATGTGACAGAGAGTGACGGTGGACCCTCGAGAGTCCCCCTCCTAGACCAGCGAGATTGTCACCGGTTAAGAAGGGATATCGATTAGGCTTCCACCAAGACGACCCCATATTCATCGGGGCAACAAACGACTCAAGAACAGCCACTGTCACAACTCCTACATTTATCATAACTTGTCTGGTGATTTCCCAGGTTTCTGACTCATAAAAAATTAATTTTGGGACCTGAAACATCGTTAGAACCTCAATTTTCCATCCTTTGGTCAAAATCGACTTCATATATGGTCTTCCCGTCCTAAAAAGCATGGAAAACGATACCTCACAAGCTCATGTATTAAAACACCAAAAAACGCCTCAAAAAACCCTATCTACACCCATTTTTCACCTTAACACCCCTGGGTGCATTTTGATCGGGCTGCCGAGCTTCGGAGCACAACTTGGACGCAAATGTGTTCCCAAATGGGGAACGAAACTGTGCGCGGAAGAACGACGATTTTAGACCAAATTTTAACGTAAATTTAAGGATGAAACTTCGTTAAAACCTCAATTTTCCACTCTTTGGCCAAAATCGACTTCATATTCGGTCTCCTCGTCCTAAAAAATATGGAAAACGATACCTCACAAGCTCATGTTACTAAACCACAAAAAAAAATTGTTTACCCTTATTTGTCACCTGTACATACTTACACCCCTGGGTATTATTCCCATCGGTCTGCAAAGTTTCGGGACACCACTACGGCCCTAATGGAGCCTGTGTGTGAAAGAACAAAATTTTTAGACCAAAAACTAAGAAGATATGGATGATACGGCGTACGGCAGACGGACATCACATTTTGGTTTACTATTTGGTGAATTATACACCTATGCATTGTGTCGTGGTACCCCTCAGCTGCGATACCACTCTCATATAAACTTATAGATTCAACCAATAAACAAGTAGAAAGACGAGCTGTGCGACAGGAAAAATACCAGAAGGTTCCCCTCCATCGAACTCCCAATGGCCGTAACTGCCGTTGGCAGGCAAGGGACGAAGTGGAGGCACCTTTATAAACCGCCCACTTCATTGGACCGATCACAATCCTACCTGTGACTTCTCTCTCTCTCACCTTTTACCTCCTCTCTCGCCTGTACTTCCATCTCCGTTTAGCATCTGCTGTGGTGGTAACTGCGGGATGCTTTACCCTCTAACACTTGCTGTGGTGATAACCGCGGGGTGTTAGCATCCTCTTTCCTTCGCGTCTGCTGTGGTGGTAACCGCGGGATGCTTTACCCTCTAACACTTGCTGTGGTGATAACCGCGGGGTGTTAGCATCCTCTTTCCTTCGCGTCTGCTGTGGTGATAACCGCGGGACACCTCCTCCACTAACACTGGCTGTGGTGACAACCGCAGGGTGTTTCTACATCCTCCAAACCTATCCTACCTCTAGGCCACGACATATTGGCCTTCCTTTCGTCCATATCTACTCTATAAACCTATAAATTCCTTCCTATAGCTCCCTACAGGTCAGAGGGGACTCCTCCCGTTATAGCGAGGTGGGGTTTCCAAAACAGTTTGAGCGGTTGCCACAATCCTGCTCTTTGTCTATCGTTTCGGTTTCGATTAATCTTTTCCAACGATTCATCGTGCAAACAGAAAATCTTGGACGACCACTGAGTTATTCAATGAATGGCAGACGAACTTGGATAATGACAAGAAACAAAAAGGACGGAGAATTTCGCTATTCAACGATGCTAAATCGACACTGCGAAAACTACACTGTTATGCATTGAGGTCCAAAATGGGTGAAAAAGTTTTCCTATCCATCATGCAAACTGAAAACGCTCTTGACAAGGCCCGTTTCGAATCGATGACACAGGGAAGATAACAGATTATTTTCATTAATTTTTGGTTTATTATTTTCATTAATGAACCATTGGAATCAAGCATGAAAACTAAAAATTCTAACTCCCCATCCAAATTTGATGGTTTACGTTTCAAAGTATGTAGAATCCGAAAATGAAATAAAAATATTTCTGTCTGTTCGCCTTTTCTTAGTTACCATGAAACAAAATTGATGAAATTCGGTTTATAGGTTCCCTTCTAGTTGGTCCTCGAAGCTCGACGTTACTGTCAGTCATCTCTAAGGGGTTCAAAATAGGGGTTGAAATTTTCAGAACGCCGTATCTCGAAAACTTTCGATAGAAGGGTATGGTTTTTTTACGTTATTAAATTTGTCTTGAGCTAAACAATTTTTTGAGACCACCCGGAGCATTGTACGTCCAGCCGTTCGTGTGCACCGAAACGCTTCGTCAAAACGATCGTGAATCAAACGGTATTAAGCCGGCCCGGATATCATCACTAGGGAGCACCTGATTATAACCAAGGATGGCTGTATGAAGTCGAGTTGGTTGTTCTGCGATATTATTTCATTTGACAAGTGATGGACTATTGGATTTTGTTGGTAGGTACGAGTGAAACTTGAACAAACGTTGAAGTATTACTGATGAATCATGAATCATTACACAATGGTAAATTATTACACAACGGGAAATTATTACACAACGGCAAATTAATACACAACGGTTCATCTACCAAAAAGGGGCTGGATTTTGTTGATCGGTACTTTTGCAACTTGAACAACCGTTGAAGTAATATTGATTGTTGGTCAATACCTACGAGGGTAGGTATTGACCACAGATCTATTTCACTCCACATCAACAACTTTCCTTCAGAAACTGAACTGCGTAAGTACGAAGGTAGGTAGCAAATTTCTATGCATAGGAGGGTAACGATTTGGCATGTGTACCTACCAGCCTACTCTCTTCTCTATTGAATCAAACCTATTAAAAAAAACCGCTTTCGTGATGTTTAGAGCAGGATAATTAGGGACTCCGTATTGATTTATTATTCTGTCAATAATACACCTATGTATTCGCTCAGTAAACAATTTTTATATCACCCCCTCAAAATTGTTTCTTTTCCGTTTCAAGGTGCGTAGATTCCAAAAATGCAATGTCCGTCATGCTCCATTTAGGCCCTAGTTGTGTCCCGAAACTTTTCAGCCCCATCGGATATACCCAGGGGTGCTATGAGTGAAAACGTGTGTAAAAATAGGTACTTTTTGCGTTTTAGTAACATGTCTGTAAAATGAGCTTTTAGATATCGTTTTTCATGTTTTTGGGGACGAGAAGACCGAATATGAAGTCGATTTTGACCAAAGAGTAGAAAATTGAGGTTCTACCAGATGTTCAGCTCCCGAAATTGATTTTTTATGAGTCAAAAACCTGGGAAATCGTCTGAAATCACCATCAATTTGTAGAATAACACTGGAAAAAATAGCTATTTCTGATGGTTTCCACCAATTTTGGCCCCCAAAACTTAAATTAGGTAGGTACGCTCCTTTTTTTTTTTTTTTCAAAATTATCGTTGATCATTGGTAGTGCCATTTAGTCGTATTGATCCACGTGTTGAAACTTTGCTAGTGTTATTCTACAAATTGATGGTGATTTCAGACGATTTCGCAGGTTTTTGACTCATAAAAAATCAATTTTGGGGGCTGAACATCTGGTACAACCTCAATTTTCCACTCTTTGGTCAAAATCGACTTCATATTCGGTCTTCTCGTCCCCAAAAACATGGATAACGATACCTCAAAAGCTCATGTTACCAATATGTTGCTAAAACGCAAAAAAAGTACCTATTTTTACACACATTTTCACTCATAACACCCCTGGGTATATTCCGGACGGGCTGAAAAGTTTCGGGACACAACTACGGCCCAATTGGAGCATGTGTGCGCAAGAACGAATTTTTTAGACCGAAAATGAAGCCCGTACACGTGATACGGCGGACGGACATTGCATTTTTGGAATCTACGCACCTTGAAACGTAGAAGAAAAAAGTTTGAGGGGGTGTTATAAAAATTTTTTGCTGAGCGATTACATAGGTGTATTATTGACAGAATAATAAACCAAAAGTGTCAACAGGTGGATCAAGACGATTAAATGATCAAAGATAATTTGAAAAAAGGAGAAAAAAACGCTGCATAGTCCTTGTCGCATGGGTTTATTATTCTATTGGACATACCTACAGAAATGTTGGCTGTTCATTTATTGTTTCTTTCATATAAAATAATTGAAATAGCTATCTCTGGTGGTTACCACCAATTTTGGCCCCCAAAACACGAATAAGGTACGCTCCTTTTTTTTCCAAATTATCTTTGACCATTGGTAGTGCCATTTAATCGTCTTGATCCACGCGTTGAATCTTTTTCTAGTGTTATTATACAACCTGATGGTGATTTCAGACGATTTCCCAGGTTTTTGACTCATAAAAAATCAATTTTGGGAGCTGAACATCTGGTACAACCTCAATTTTCCACTCTTTGGTCAAAATCGACTTCATATTCGATCTTCTCGTCCCCAAAAACATGGAAAACGATACCTCAAAAGCTCATGTTACTGAAACACAAAAAGTACCTATTTTTACACACATTTTCACCCATAACACCCTTCGGTATATTCCGATCGGGCTGCAATGTTTCGGGACACAACTAGGGCCCAAATGGAGCATGTGTGCGAAAGAACGACTTTTTTAGACCTAAAATGAAGCCTGTATGCATGATACGGCGTACGGCGGACGGACATTGCATTTGTGGAATCTACGCACCTTGAAACTGAAAAGAAAAAATTTTGAGGGGGTGTTATAAAAATTTTTTGCTGAGCGAATACATAGGTGTATTATTCACAGAATAATAAACCAAAAGGAGCGTACCTAATTCGTGTTTTGGGGGCCAATATTGGTGGAAACCACCAGAAATAGCTATTTCAATTATTTTATATGAAAGAAACAATAAATAAACAGCCAACATTTCTGTAGGTATGTCCAATAGAATAATAAACCCATGTGACAAGGACTTTGCAGCGCATTTTTCTTTTACGTTTCAAGAAGCGTACCCAGATTCAGAAAACGCAATGTCCGTCCGCCGTATCACGCATACCGCCTTCATTTTCGGTCTAAAAAATTCGTTCTTTCGCACACATGCTCCATTTGGGCCCTAGTTGTGTCCAGAAACTTTGCAGCCCGATCAGAATGTAGCCAAGGGTGTTATGACTGAAAAATGGGTATAAAAGTAGGTATTTTTTGCGTTTTAGTAACACGAGCTTTTGAGGTATCGTTTTCCATGTTTTTTAGGGCGAGAAGACCGAATATGAAGTTGATTTTGACCGAAGAGCGAAGAATTAAGGTTGTAACGAACGTTCAGCTCCCTAGAATTCAGTTTTTGTGAGTCAAAAACCTGGGAAATTGGCTGAAATCACCATAAACTGTATATAGCAATATCTAAAATAACTATTTCAATTACTGCGCATGAAAGAAACAATAAATGAACAGTCAAAACTTCTGTAGTATGTCCAATAGAATAATAAACCCATGTGACAAGGACTTTGCAGCGTTCTTCAATTCTTAGATAATGATTTTGAATTGAATATACCTACCAGCCTAGTCTCAGAAGCTTTTCTAATCTTAAAATGAATTTTAACATTTTTTTGTATTTTCATTCTAGTCCCTAGAACAGTTTCTGCAAAATATAAGTTAGGTAGGTGTGTACCTAACTGGTTTCAAAATGGAAATGTATAATGAGCTAGGAATGTGTATAACTATGTTCCTGAATCAAAACCATAAACGCCGTTTTCTTGATTTTTACAGCGGGATAATTGTAGGGACTCAGCCCAACTAGTGTCCCAGGGAAAGCATGACAAAAGTGAGTGGACTGGTGGGAGTCGACTCCTGGAATTGAACGCACCCTACACAACCCTAATAATATTATACATTGCAATAAACAAATACAAATTCGAAATAACAAGTTGTAACGTACTTTCAGTGGAGGAAGGTCGGAAGATTGTGATGAATTCAAATCTCACATCACCAAACTCACACAATCACCGATCCACAGGAGTCAGACCAATGCACTCGCGCTAATTACTGATTGCCAATAACTTCACGCGGTTTTTGGCGGATCATTCTGAAGCGATTCAAGGAGAAAAACATGTAATTTACAACCCGGGAATTACTCTTCAAAGTTTACACATTTTACACGATCCAACCTGCACCTCCTGGGTGACCAAGTCAAACTGAGGACTGAAACTGATTTTAGGATTTTTAGGGAGAGTTGGCCTGGGGAGGGGCTGGTAGATAACTTGTTATTTTACCATTTCATTCTACCTGCCTGTCCTTTGTGTTTTCCTGTTCTTACCAGCTCCACACTGTCAAAGGAACCCACAAGTTAGCAGGAATCAGGTGGGCGACCAGAGCCTTGATTCTCCTTATCCCCTAATTAGACATTCTAACTATGAAAACTAGCAGTCTGTTCCTCCATTCTCCACCACCTTGGGACCAAAAGCCCTTCCAAGAAGCTGACCCCTGAGAGACAGTCTGGAAGCCAGTTAGTTATACCTGCCTCACAACTCAAGCAAGGATCCTTCATCCATCAGTTGGCAACAAAATAATTACAAACCCTGCAAAGTCTATCTTTGACAAACTATCTTTGACCAATGATAGTGCCACCTGTCTTGATTCACCTGTTGATACTAATTCTAGTGTTACTATACAAATTTATAATGATTTCAGACAATTCTTCCAGATTTTTGACTCATATAAAAGGAATTCTTCACTCCTTGGTCAAAATCAACATCATATTCAGTCTTCCTGTCCTAAAAACATGGAAAAAGATAACTGACAAGCTCATGTTCACTAAAACCTTTAAAAAAAAACGCTGCAAAGTCCTTGTCACATGGGTTTATTATTCTATTGGACTTACCTACAGAAATGTTACTGTTTATTTATTGTTTCTTTCATAATAAAATAATTGAAATAATTTTTTCTGGTGGTTTCCACCAATTTTGGCCCCCAAAACACGAACTAGGTACGCTCCTTTTTTTTTTTTTTTAATTATCTTTGATCATTGATAGCATCATTTAATCGTCTTGATCCACCTGTTGACACTTTTTCCGGTGTTATTCTACAAATTGATGGTGATTTCAGACGATTTCCTAGGTTTTTGACTGATAAAAAATCATTTTCGGGAGCTGAACATCTGGTAGAACCTCAATTTTCTACTCTTTGGTCAAAATCGACTTCATATTCGGTCTTCTCGTCCCCAAAAACATGGAAAACTATATCTCAGAAGCTCATGTTACCAACATGTTGCTAAAACGCAAAAAGTACCTATTTTTACACACATTTTCACTCATAACACCCCTGGGTATATTCCGATCGGGCTGAAAAGTTTCGGGACACAACTAGGGCCCAAATGGAGCATGTGTGCGAAAGAACGAATTTTTAAGACCGAAAATGAAGCCTGTACACGTGATACGGCGGACGGACATTGCATTTTTGGAATCTACGCACCTTGAAACGGAAAAGAAAAAATTTTGAGGGGGTGTTATTAAAATTTTTTGCTGAGCGAATACATAGGTGTATTGTTCACAGAATAATAAACCAAAAATGGGGTAAAAATAGGGGTTTTCGGGAGATTTTTGAGGTTTTAGTGAACATGAGCTAGTGAGGTATCGTTTTCCATGTTTTTTAGGGCGAGAAGACCGAATATTACGTTGATTTTGACCGAAGAAGGAAGGATTGAGGTTTTAACGAAGGTTAAGCTCCAGAAATTCATTTTTTATTAGTCAAAAACATGAGAAATTGTCTTAAATCACCATAAATGTGCATAATAACACTAGAAGTAGTATCAACAGGTGAATCAAGACAATTAAATGGTACTATAAAGGATCAAAGATACTCTGGTAAAAAAATAAATGATCAAAGATACTCTGATTTTTAAAAAACCGAGCCTAATTCATGCTTTTGGGGACCAAAATTGGTGGAAACCATCAAAAGTAGCCATTTCAATTGTTACACATGAAAGGAACAATAAATGAACAGCCAAAATTTCTGCAGGTATGTCCAGTAGAATAATAAACCCATGTGACAAGGACTTTGCAGCGTTTTTGGAATCTACGCACCTTGAAACG
Source organism: Leptopterna dolabrata (assembly GCA_954871275.1). NCBI lineage: Eukaryota > Metazoa > Arthropoda > Insecta > Hemiptera > Miridae > Leptopterna > Leptopterna dolabrata. The sequence goes on from OX940983.1 coordinate 37,534,833, forward strand.
GAAAAGAAAAAACTTTGAGGGGGTGTTATTAAAATTTTTGGCTGAGCGAATACATAGGTGTATTATTCAAAGAATAATAAACCAATATGAAATGTCCGTCCGCCGTATCACGTGTACAGGGTTCATTTTCGGTCTAAAAAAGTCGTTCTTTCGCACACATGCTCCATTTGGGCCCTAGTTGTGTCCCGAAACTTTTCAGCCAGATCGGAATATACCCAGGTGTTTTATGAAGGAAAATGTGTATAAAAATAGGCACTTTTTGTGTTTTAGCAACATGTTAGTAACATGACCCATTGAGGTATTGTCTCGCATGTTTAATATGACGAGAAGACCGAATATGAAGTCGATTTTGGCCAAAGAGTGGAAAATTGAGGTTCTACCAGATGTTCAGCTCCCGAAATTGATTTTTTTTTAGTCAAAAACCCGGGAAATCGTCTGAAATCACCATCAATAGGTATAATAACACTAGAAAAGGTGTCAACACGTGGATCAAGACGATTAAATGGCACTACCAATGATCAAAGATAATTAGAAAAAAAAGGAGCGTACCTAATTCGGTTTTGGCGGCCGAAATTGGTGGAAACCATCAGAAATAGCTATTTCAATTATTCCACATGAAAGAAACAATAAGTGAACAGCCAACATTTCCGTCGGTATATCCAGTAGAATAATAAACCCATGTGACCGTCATTTTTAATAAAGTTAAGGGAAAATCAAAAAGATACCGACTTTTGCTACACCCCATACATCCCACTCGACGTGTTTTTTTAACGAGTCTGAATGGGAGGCGCCTCCCGGTAAAGGGCGATAGAGGGGCCAATCTGGTACACAAGTCATAATTAACGCAGAACGGTTATCTCTTCAAGCGGTGGTTGGTCCGGCGGGTTGGATATTAATAGAGGTGGAACGGCTCAATTCGCCCTCACGGGAGAATCCGCCGAAGGAGCAGCCCCCTCCACTGATTGCCTGGGCAAATTGATGGCGGACAAGAAGATGAAGGTTGAAATTGAAAATTAACCCGGCGCTTTTCTTCTCTTTCCATCAACGCGACCACAGTGGAAAGTAAACACAGGGCACAGGGTCGGATCAGCGCTGGAACATTCCTGTCATGCAGCAGGAACATAATTATGAGCGAATAATCGAAATTGGCGACTTCCAGCTGTTTGCGGTTTCAAATGCGGATGCGCAGCATAGCGGCGAAAAAGCGAACTTCGAGTGAAAAGTGAGTGAGTCTGGTTGGGCCCTAGATGGACCAACACAAACTTCATCAGCAATTGCGCATGCGCGAAAATCCTCGAACACCTCGAAATCCTCGAGACACTCACATCTACCAGAAATAATGGTCATAATGAGCTGAACTTTGGAGGGAACAATTTGATAAATCTGACTAACTGCTTTCCCAGTTGATTTCCGTTGTAAATATATTTCGTCGCAATATTAACCAAAAAGCTGCAGTCCTTGTCACATGGGTTTATTATTCTACTGGACATACCTACAGAAATGTTGGCTGTTCATCTATTGTTTCTTTCATGCGCAATATTTGGATAACTATTTTTATGGTTGGTCCCCAAAAAATTGGGCTCCAATTTTTGACAAATAGTCTTTGATCAATGATAGCGCCATTTAACTGTCTTGATTCATCTGTTAATAATACTTCTAGTGTTATTATACAAATATAATATGATGAGTTCAGAATATTTCACAAGTTTTTGGCTCATAAAAAATGAATTTTGGGAGCTGAATCTCCGGTACAACCTCAATTCTTCACTCTATGATCAACATCAACTTCACATTCGGTCTTCTCGCCCACACAAACATTGACAACAATACCTCACAAGCTGATGATCCTAAAACCTGAACAAAACTTCGAAAAACCCCTATTTTTACACCCATTTTTCACCCATAACATCCCTGGGTGTATTCCGATCAGGCTGCCGAGCTTCGGGGCACAACTAGGACCCAAATGAAGCCCATGCGGGAAAGAACGACGATTTTAAACCAAAATTTAAAGTAAATTTAAGGCTGAACCTTTGTTACAACCTCAATTCTTCGCTCGTTGGTCAAAATCGACTTCATATTCGGTCTTCTCGCCCTAAAATCATGGAAAACGATATCTCACAAGTTCATGTTACTAAACACCCAAAAACCCCGATTTGGTTTATTATTCCGTGAATAATACACCTATGTATTCGCTCAGCAAAAAAGTTTTATAACACCCCCTCAAAATTTTTTCTTTTCCGTTTCAAGGTGCGTAGATTCCAAAAATGCAATGTCCGTCCGCCGTACGCCGTATCACGTGTACAGGCTTCATTTTTGGTCTAAAAAAATCGTTCTTTTGCACACATGCTCTATTTGGGCCCTAGTTGTGTCCCGAAACTTTTCAGCCCGATCGGAATATAACCAGGGGTGTTATGAGTGAAAGTGTGTGTAAAAATAGGTACTTTTTGCGGTTTAGCAATATGTTTGTAACATGAGCTTCTGAGATATCTTTTTCCATCTTTTTGGGGACGAGAAGACCGAATATGAAGTCGATTTTGACCAAAGAGTGGAAAATTGAGTTCTACCAAATGTTCAGCTCCCAAAATTTATTTTTTATGAGTGAAAAACCAGGGAAATCGTCTGAAATCACCATCAATTTGTATAAGAACACTGGAAGTAGTATCAACACGTGGATCAAGACGATTAAATGGCACTACCAATGATCAAGGATAGTAAAAAAAAAGCGTAGGTACCAAATTTGTGTTTTAGGGGCCAAAATTAATGGAAACCACCAGAAATAGCTTCCAGTCCAATAGAATAACAAACCCATGTGACAAGGACTTTGCAGCTTTTTTCGCTTGGGTGTATTCCGATCGGGCTCCAAAGTTTTGGGACACAACTAGTGCCCAAATGGAGCCTGTGCGCGAAAGAAAGAAGTTTTAGACCGAAAATAAAGTGGATATGGCTGATACGGCGGACGCGTACGGTGTACGTCGAACCGACAGCATTTTTGGAATTATACGCTTCTTGAAACGTAAAAGAAAAAAATTGTGAGGGGGTGTTATAAAATGTTTTGCTGAGCGAATACATAGGTGTATTATTGCTAGAATCATAAACCAAAATATCAATGGAAAAGCAGTTATCTAAATTAATAATGAGCATGTTCACTCACGAATTCCCCGGAATTCATATGAAGACATCAAAGACATTGGAGGAGAATTTTATAAGGTGTCTGTCTATGTTTGCCTTTCTCGTACCCGGGATGAATGAAATGTGAAGGATTCTCCATATAATTTTCATTCTTCCGCGAGACGAGGAAACCTAATCCGGATATTTTCCTCCGTCTCGGTAAATATTGCAAGAGATAGCTCGACCAGGATGTGGGGGGAGGCGATGTCGAAAAAAATAAAAACGGAGCGGCATGAAAGTGGAGAGGAGTCCGGGAATATTCAAATACTGTGAAACACATTTAGGACCCCCTCCCCCCCCCCCCCCGGTACCGAACCTGTTAAATTCGCTGTGGTTTCACGCCTATGCCGAGGCAGTGGAAATTCATTTTACGAGGTCCTAAGTTTGCTTTATAGTAGGTAGTGAGGGTTTGGGTACGCAGTACAACTGTTACACAGTTTTCTTTTCGCATGCGTCTTTAGGATGTGAGTTCCAAATTCAATATCGCACAGCTACGGGACCTCCGTGGACGATTCACAGAGCCACGCAGCTTTGTTGAATGACTCATTACGCTAAACAGGCTTCAGAAACCGAAGTCGACATCTCCGGTTGAAAAAAAACAAACAAAAAACCACAGTCATGCAGCATGGCTATAAGAGCGAATTTTCGAAGTTTTCGGCATCTTCCTCCTCCGCCTAAAATTTTCTGAAAATTAATTTTCGGCAAATGTTTTCCCAACTTGATACCATACAAAATTAAAACAGGAGTAGTTTTACGCAAAGTAAAATTTGGGGTGGAAGGAGGGGGAGGGGGAAATCAAAAATGTTTTGAATACCAGAAGAGTAGGTATTGGGTACGTAACAAATTTTTTGTTCCATTTTTTGCCGAGTAACACCTCGGTTTGTAGATTTTCCAACGCTGAACACGATGGTGAAGTCAGAATTGCGATATCCCATTCCGTTATCAGATTAGATCAGACGAGCCAGGAAGAACATCTCAAGAAATAACCACGTTCCTTCATCTTCAAAGTGCTCCAGTTTGAGAATGGAATGAGATATCGCAATTCTGATTTCACCATCGTGTTCAGCGTACAAAAACCTTTAAAATGAGGTGTCACTTGTCAGACTTTTTCATTTTGGGAATTTATGGGTAATTTTCCCCCCTAAAACTCCCCAAAACTCCCCCTTAGGGTGACCCGATTCTGCCCATCTTCGAACTTAGCCTGTCGATTGCCAAGACAGATTTTTCGTGCAAATTTGAACTTTTTATCTCAATTCTTTCGAGAGTTATCGTCTGGAATGACACATACATATATAAATATATATATATATACATATAATTTTTGGTGTCTTTCGGCAGGGAATTCAGGATGGTCTGAAACGGATTTTGGTATAAAAATCTTTCGGAAATTCGAGTTTTAAAAATTTTGGACCGAGAACAATAGCTTCCTTTTCTTCGAAAATTCGCTAATTGGTATGAAACGGCTGGAGAAATTTCTCCTTACCTACTGGGAGAAAGTTCAGAATCATGGATATGTGTTTTCGAATGAAAAAGAAAACACCTTCTACATACAGTATCATCTATTTACATCTAGCGGTAATGCTAAGCAAAGGTTTATGATAAGAAAAACGGTGCAAATCCCTGCACAAGGTTTTATAATTTTGTACAGTATACCCTTCTGTTAACAGATCACAGCTCTCTGTATAGATAACCCGTCTATATAATATAATATGTACTACTCTATGCTTATTAATGTAGATCGCACACCCTCCGTAGGTTAGTACCTAACCCCGTACTTGTTACTACGTACCTACCTAAATCACGAGTTAAATGTTGCTAAAATAATTCTGTCGATGACAAACAGTAACTAAAATGGCAAAAAGAAACGCAAATAATTAAGTTCTGAAGGGAAATTGTTGATGTGGAGTGAAAAAAGTTGCAAAAGTACCTACCAACAAACTCCAGCCCATCTACGTAGATGGTATAATGAACCGTTGTGTAATAATTTACCATTGTGTAATAATTTACCGATCAATAATACTTCAACGTTTGTTCAAGTTTCGCTACCTATCAACAAACTCCATAAGAGCTATCATTTTTCAAATGAAATAATATCACAGAACAACCAACTCGAATTCATTCTTCGTGAATATAATCAGGTGATCCCTAGCAATGATTTTATCTCGGCCCAATTCCCGATTGTTAGCGCGTCCATAGTGATGATATTTGGGCTGAATGTATACAATTTCATTCACCCTGCTGTTGAAAATGCCTGTCGGTGCAAACTTCTGGGCCTCACTGTGAACGAACAGCTGGACGTACAATGCTCCGGGTGGTCTTAAAAAAACTCGTAAGTTCGAGAACTATTTAAAACCGTAAACAAATTCGAGAAAACGGCGTCCTGGAGACTTCAACCCCTTTTTTTAACCCCTTAGGGATGGCTGACATTAACGCCGAGCTTCGATGACCAATTAGACCCCAAATGGGACCTATAAACCGAATTTCGTCAATTTTGATTCATGGTAACTAAGAAAACTCAGTACGGCGTACGACGGACGGACAGAAATTTTGCTCCATTATTTTCAATAATGAACCTTTGGAATTTTTATTGCATTTTCGGATTCTACATACCTTGAAACGGAAACCATCAAATTTTGAGGGGGGGTTAAATTTTTTTTTCATGCTCGATTCCAAAGGTTCATTATCGAAAATAATAAACCAAAATCGTATGAGACCATCCTAAGGAAGCTGTGGTTCAAATTTAAGTCGATAGGTCGAAAAGCAACAAAGTTATCTCTACAGGGCACTCAGCTGATGTGACGAGCACTGTACTCTAAAATTCGTATGAGACCATCCTAAGGAAGCTATGGTTCAAATTCCAAGTCGATAGGTCGAACCGCAACTAACTTATCTGTTCAGGGCAATCAGCTGGTCTGACGACCACCTTATTATAAAATTTGTACGACACCATCCTAAGGATTCCAAACGGAGCCTTCATACAAAATTTCAACACTCGGGGAAGTGTTCCAAAACACGTTGCATTTTTTCGTCACACAGATTTTACAATGAACCCCAGCCCTAAAGACATATGCATGTCAATATTAGTGGCCATTCAAGTAGTGCATTTACGTCAAGAGTTGCTAATCTAATAATATATTAGAAACCTGAGTCAAAATCTCATTTTTCTAGAAAAAATATTTGTGGCTATTTACCTAAGTACGTAGTGTATTTACGTCAAGAGTAAGATGCTAACCTATAATATTGTTGAAGAATTTTTAGGGGTTTTATGATTTTTTTAAATTTTTAATATTCTTGATGATTTCTCTTAATTATGAAGATCCCAGAAAAAATATGGTGCCAATTTAGGTCCCACTTTAATTTATTACACCGATGACTGACTGCCCACACAGCGCAATAGATCGAATATGAACTTAGAAGCTAACACCGATTTTTCGTAGTTTATTCTAAGCAGAAAAACCTGACGGAGCCTCGAGCTCGGGCAAAGTGAAACTGGGGAAAGATGGATGCGTGGAAGGAGCAATTCATCCTCCTGGTTGAAGCGCGCTCTATCATGCACGAGGCCGTATGAGATTCTCCTCCCTCATAAAAACATTCTTTTAACGTGTTTATCTAAAGGTTATGCTCCTCCTACCGTCCGTATGTCAGAGAGTGAGACAAAACGGCATTGGAATACGAAAATCGTTGCAACATTCATTTAGAAACGTTTGTTATTTCTATGCGGAAGACACAGGGATAAGAAAAATCCGGAAAAAATTACCCAGAGGCGGAAATCGAACCGGCCAGCTATGCAGACCAGCAAACCGAATGAGGACCTCGAAGGAAAAATCGTGGCATTGAGCCAAAACTGAGTTATGAACTAAGTACTGGGCAACCTAGATTTTGAATATACATATTATATGGTCTTGACGTCAGTACAACCGATATTGTTATGAAATACGTTATTCATAATTATTTTTGTAGCAGACCAAAGTTTACCTCGAAATATGTCGTTTTAGCCGATTGGTCCGTACGTAGCATTCAGACAGGACCGGCTTTGATCACCGGCCCTGATGTTGTCAGATGGCCCAGATTAATTCATTATCAATATCCCCCCTCCTCAACCAGAATCAATTAAGTTTAAAATGTTGTAGGTAACTGAACAAATTGATATTCCCCTTAGATTCCACTTTATTTGGGCCCCGTGCGATGTAGTGGGTGAAATACAGTTACAGTTTATTATTTTCAGCTGTTATTATACGCCGGCTAGTTGGAAGGTGTTGATGAGTATTGCACGAACAAGAACAATGAATAATGAATCAGACCAGACCACGCCACGACACGTCAGACCGTCTCAAGTCACAAGATTTGGGATGTCAAGAACTTGATTTAAAAAAAAAAAACCACAGTCATGCAGCATGGCCATAAGAGCGAATTTTCGAAGAGATAACTGATTTTATGTAAAACTGTTTTATCTCAAGAAATAACCACGTTCCTTCATCTTCAAAGTGCTCCAGTTTGAGAACGGAATGAGATATCGCAATTCTGATTTCACCATCGTGTTCAGCGTACAAAAACCTTTAAAATGAGGTGTCACTTGTCAGACTGTTTCATTTTGGGAATTTATGGGTAATTTTCAATAACTCCCCCTTAGAGTGACCCGATTCTGCCCATCTACGAACTTAGCCTGTCGATTGCCAGTGCAAATTTGAACTTTTTATCTCAATTCTTTCGAGAGTTATCGTCTGGAATGACACACACACACACACACACACACACACACACACACACACACACACACACACACACACACACACACACACACACACACACATATATATATATATATATAAATTTTGGTGTCTTTCGGCAGTGAATTCAGGATGGCCTGAAACGGATTTTGGTATATAAATCTTTCGGAAATTCGAGTTTTAACAATTTTGGACCGAGAACAATAGCTTCCTTTTCTTCGAAAATTCACTAAAAATCGGGAGAAAGTGGACGCTGTCTGATAACACGGTTTATTAGGTATAATACACAATTAGGGACCGGTTTCGGGTCTTAGCCCATCATCAGTCTCTGCAAAATTACGAAAAACATTTCAGAATTGGTCCTATATTCAAACAATTATTTAGGTATGCTTACGTGGTTGGATACGTATGTGATACTTAGGTGAATAGTAAAGGTTGATTACTTGGGTTAATATCTACACAAAAATTCCTCACTTTTCCTTACTTTAGAAGGCATTCGGAAGTGTCCTGAAGGCAAAGGCTTCATTGTGCCTTTGACATATCACCCTCGAGCAGGCTGACTACGACCAAGAACTGGCCACCATCAAAACCAATGCCTATAATAATGGGTATAAGGACGTTGTGGTGACTCCAATAGAGGGCAGGCAGGGAGGGGTCGAGGTTGAGAGGATGGAGCGCTGGTGGATGCGGTTGGAAGGAAGGATGTGCACCGATGGAGTCTTTTGACTAACTCACCTCGGTTTTCACCAACAGCAGGAGTCTAGGATAGTACCCCGCGGTTTTCACCAACAGCACGCGTAAGGGAGAGAGCGAGTCAGGTATGAGAGAGAAGTCGAGGGTAGGAGCGATCGGTGAATGGTGAGCTGGGCTGTTTATAAAGGGACCATTCCACCCGTCCCCTGTCCACAGTTGGCGGTTACGACCGTTTTGGCAGTTGAGCGGTTGTTTGCCTGAAGGGTCCCCTCACCTACTTTCCCTCGGTTTCACCCAGCTCAACATCGCCTTCATTTATTTGGTCAAGTCAACAACTATTTACAATATTACAAGAGTGATTTGAATGAGGGGATCATGACAGACGTTAAATCACCAATAACATCCATATTCCCACCACCATCGATATCAGATCCTCCCAAACTATTCGGCTCCATTTCATTTTTTCCACAATGTACCTGATCGTGTAGGATAATCACTTGCCAAGCACATTAATGTCGCTTGCAAAACTATATTGAATTTAGGGACAACAACTAGTCAGGAATAAGGACCACATCGAATGTCCCTGCCATCAGAAACATTATGTAGGCCGCACGTACAGATATTTCTCCGTGTGGGCAGAGGAAAATGAGCGAGATTTTAGACTCCAAAACGGGAGATCTGCTTACTCCCAACATTTGATTGAAGAAAATTCACCCTTCAATTAAAATAATCTCCGCATTGTACACTACAGGGACAGAGGCCTGGCCCTGAACTATTTAGAAAATATATTATAGAAATTAATCGTTATTTCCAAACTTCAAACTGTCTTAACAAGCAAATAGATGTAACCCATTCGACGCTTCTCAATTTTTTCAAAAAAATTTGAAAATTTGACCCCCCTTTCCCCTCACATCACTCAAGTTCTCCATTTCTCAACACCCCCCCCCCCTTTCACTTCCAATTCGTCAAACTACCGGCGGCGGACTTCAAACGATATCTCAAAGGCTGTCTTTGACTTAGGACACTTCCGAATGCCTTCTTGACAACCTTACTTAGTACCTCTACAGTGGGTGAACGAGCGATTCGTTTGTAGTACTCTACCGAAAAGTAAGGAGTTTTTGTATAGATATTAACCCAAGTGTCTAACCTCCATTATTCACCTAAGTACCACATACGTATCCAACCACGTAAGCATACCCAAATAACTGTTTAAATATACAATTTTGACATTAGTGTTTTCTGTTATTTTGCAGAGGCTGATGATGGGCTAAGACCCGAAACCGGTCCCTAGCTGTATATTATACCTAATAAACCGTGTGATCAGACAACTTCCACTTTCTATCCTGATTTCTGATAGAGATCACACAACCCCAGGACTAAAATCATCGCTAACAACTTGACAGTTGATAAACCAGGTACGAGGTAATTATCTGTTATCCATGACACCATGTGCGAGTTATTTTATGGAGGTATTATGGTCCTAGTTTTTCGCTATTTTATTTCACTCAATATTAAATTTTATGGTGATTTCTATAACCTTTGATTGATTTTTGGTAAGAGGTGTTCTTCAGTTTCACATGTAAGATTATTGTTGAGTGACTTAATTTTACTAAACTTCAAAAGCAAAACAAGCGAGATGTTTGTTGCTTCTAGCAAACTCCCATATTTCTCAACTACGGGCCCCTTCTGAGTTCGAGGAACATATTGAACACGGGAAGTTGATGCGGAAAAAGAAGAAAGAAAATTCTTGTATGTGATGTAGGAGGAAGGGAAAGTGATATACGACAGGGAGTATTGGTCCGGAAACCTTGCGTGTCGCAATAATATTGATGCCCATCTCCAATAAGTGCTACAGCGAGTTCGGAATTCGTCTTATGGGTTGCAAGTGGAATAATTGATGGGACGATTGGAGACCTACGCGTTGGAAGTAATTAAACAAGTGTAATTCGTCAGCAATTACGTAATGACACTGTGAATCTAGAATACGGCCAATATGTTTGTTGTGGTACCCCTCAAACACTACTCCTATATGTAATATAAGATTTAACCAAACGAGAAAGACGAGCTTGGATGACACCTTGGGAAAGGGGCTAGAAGGGTCCCCTCCATCGAGCTCCTGGGGAAGGGGGGGCGAAGAGGGAGGTCCTTATAATGACCATCAGCCTACCCAGCTCTTCATTCTACCTATCCCGCTCTCACCCAAGACTTCTCTCTCACTCAACCTACATCTCCTCTCTCTTACCCTTCCTTGGGCTAGCTGTGGTGATAACGGTGGGACGCCTCCCTCTCCTCTAGCACCTGCTGTGGTGATAACCGTGGAACGTCTCTCACTCTCTCTCCTCTAGCACTCACCGTGGTGATAACCGTGGGGTGCTAGCCTCCTTCTTCCCAGTATCTGCTGTGGTGATAACAGCGGGATACCTTCCTTCCTCTAGCACCTGCTGTGGTGATAACCATGTGGTGCTAGCCTCCTTCTCCCTCACGTCTGCTGCGGTGATAACCGTGGAACGTCTCTCACTCTCTCTCCTCTAGCACTCGCTGTGGTGATAACCGTGGGGTGCTGGCCTCCATCTTCCCGGTATCTGCTGTGGTGATAACCGTGGGGCATTAGCAACCCCAAAAGACCCCTAAGGGGCAAAATCTCTCCTATCCTTCACCTTACCCAAACCTACCCTACCATTAGGGACCACCACAATGTTCATGATAGTCTGTGGATGGGGGGGGGGGGGGAGACTGTATAGGGTGTCTGGCGGGTATTTCATTGTAAGAAACAAGAATTTTGGTGGCTTCCGCCTGTACACAGACATACAAGGAACACGCACTCGCAGAATGTAATACATAGCTGGGTGGGCACCTAATACGGCACAAAGTCCTTTCAAACGGTTGAGTAGATCAAGATCCGCTATAGGGCTCCCAGTGGATCAGCTCTTGAGGAAACAAGATGAATATCCTATGAATAACTTACCTTCAATATGGAGGCTTTCAGTCGGAGGTGATGAGTCGGGATGATGAGCCAGCAAATGCATGAGGTCATGGGACTCAGAGGCGACCCCAATCTCTTCTCGAATCCCGAGATACCTTGATGGTATAATACGAGTGATGAGTGTGAGAGGGGGGGGGGGGGGGGCTATGATTAGACACACATTTGTTATCAATAACGTTAGCTGTGCAAGATCTGTAAAGTGGTTCAAAAGGGTTTCAAGGTGCGTAAATTCAGAAAATCCAATGTCCGTCCGCCGTACGCCGCATCTAGTTGTGTCCTGAAACTTTGCAGCCCGATCGGAATATACCCAAGGGTGTTATGGGTGAAAATGGGTATGAAAATGGTATGTTAATGTGGTTTAGTAACATGAACTTGTGATGTATCGTTTTCCATGTTTTTTAGGACGAGAAGACCGAATATGAAGTCGATTCTGACCGATGAGTGGAAAATTGAGGTTCTAACTAAGTTTCAGCCTTAAATTTACGTTAAATTTTGGCCTAAAATCGTCGCCCTTCCGCACACAGTTTGGGTCACCATTTCGGAACATCTTTGGGTCCTTGTGGTGCTCCAAAGCTCAGCAGCCCGATCGGCATACACCCAGGTGTGTTATGATAGAAAAATGGGTGTAAAAATAGGGGTTTTCGAGGGATTTTTGAGGTTTAGTGAACATGAGCTTGTGATGATCGTTTTCCATGTTTTTTAGGGCGAGAAGACCGAATATTTGGTTGATTTTGACCGAAGAGTGAAGAATTGAGGTTGTAACGAAAGTTAAGCTCCCGAAATTCATTTTTTATGAGTCAAAGACCTGGGAAATTGTCTGAAATCACCATAAACTTTTATGCTAACCCTAGAAGTAGTGTGAACAGATGAATCAAGACAATTAAATGGTACCATCAATGATCAAAGATAATCTGTATTTCTAAAAACCGAGCCTAATTCGTGTTCCTGGGGGCCAAAATTGGTGGAAACCATCAAAAATAGCCATTTCAATAATTGCACATGAAACAACAAATAAACAGCCAAAATTTCTGTACGTATATGCAGTAGAATAATAAACCCATGTGACAAGGACTCCGCAGCTTTTTTTTTTACTTCTAATTTTTTTGATAGGTACTTTTGTAACTTGAACAAGATTTGCTTCATGAATAACAACAAATAATATTAGTTGTTGAATCCCACGCATTTTTATGAAAATGTGATTCCCGGGCCGGTTCCAGTACGGTGCAGCACGAGGGTAGGTATTGACTACAGAAAACAGCGATCTAAGCAGAAGAGGCATCTATACAGGTAAATAATGCATAATAATACATTAGAAGGAGATATCTTGGGAAACTAGAGTTAACGAGAACCGAATTTATAGGGATCTTGAATGGAGAAAATTGGTCAGGACTAGATAATTACCAGAAAGAGGCCTTAGCATACAGAATATACCTAGTAACGCAATTCAATTATAACTAAAGAAAAATAAGTTCAAACAAATGTATATAATGATTAGATTACTCATCTTTATTGGACCTTTGCTGCGAATGCCGATCAACCCCTCTAATGAAGAATACACTAGGATAAATTCCGTATACGAATGGAAATCTAATAAGCGTATAAATAACTACAGCTAGCTATGTAACAGCATGAACGTTTAGTGTAATAATTTTAAAATAAAATTCTTCTTTCTTATACGGTTGTTACCGTAAAATATATTTATAATCATCATCATTATAATAAAGGCGGACTCCTGCTGACGCCTGATTATGCTTGTTAATGTCAATATAATATTGTAGTAAAATAAAGCATATAAAACAACAAACACCAACAGGTAAATAATAAACTGGTGTGATAATTTGCAGCTTTTTTTTTTTTTTTCTTGTATTCGGCTTCGTACGTCGTTCCACGCGAAAACACTCGCTGAGTGGAAGGAAATTACAAATGTTATCAGGGGAAGATCACAACTCAACTGAGACAAGTTGGCCCGTGAAATATTTCGATACAACTGCTCTCGAACCCCACGATGATTTCGACCCCCCCAACCTCCTCTGAATCTCATATATTATTTCCAACGTCGAATCAGGGTCGCGCTTCCTCGGCCTTTGGCGGAGTTTATAAGGCTTTTCGCCGGAGAGGGCTTTTCAACGGTACAGTATCGCCCCCCGTTCCCATCGTTTCCCCTCACCGCCGCAGATATTTTACGGCTTTTGTCGGCAGTGGAAACCACCAGCAGGTTTCCCTCGCTGTTACCCAACATTTCTATGGTTAATGGTGGGGGGGGGGGGGGGGGGGGTTGACGAGGGAAGTGGGACTTTGGACGTCGGCCAAAAGTGGGAAAAGGCGTTATTCATTCTGCAGCTTTCGCATTAGGTCGACCAAGAGTTCAAATCCAACAACAAACATAATATCCAGTTTACTGCTACGTATTATTAGCTGCTCTGCTACACTGATAAAATTACTGAATTAACTTAGAAATTACTGATGAAATTACCATGTCCGTCGATCAGAACACAAAGGGGGGGTAGTCAAAGAGACATCTCTTTTCGGTCCGACTCTCTCTTTTGGCAGAAGAGATTTTTATAGTATCCATGACAGGGTTATTCAGTAACTTCTAAAAGAGAGAGTTGGCGGCCATCTTGACATTTTCGATCTCTTTCAGAGAGACACCTGATTAGGTGTCTTTTCTAGAGAGAGTCTATTTCTCGTTTGTTTGACAGTGATCGTGTATCATCCTTCGTTCATCGGCTATCATATCGGTCATTTTGATGTATATTTTTTCAACTCTTAAAGGTAAGTCGACTTTTATTAAAAATATATCCACATATCGATTCATGAGTGAAAACGTATAAGTAGGTACGGGTTGATTCAGTAAAATAGACGAACCTGGGAGACACTGTCTCCCGAGGGAGACTATCTTTCCCAGGGGATTTTCAAAATAGATAATCTATTTTCATTATCTCTTTTAGTGAATAGTTCCTCCGGAAAATTGTACTTTCGATTTGAAGTTCGCACTTCGTTTACGGCAACCTTGAGTCATTTCAACGATTTTAGCAATACTCAAATTCGAGACGAAATGATTTTGACTACAGAAAAAGTCTTATTCTGCCTCGACCCACCATTCTTCACCAGTTTTAATCTGATTTTATTCTGTGAATTATAGGTACACCTATAACACCCCCTCAAAATTTGTTCTTTTACGTTTAAAGGTGCGTAGATTCCAAAAATCCGTGTCATTCCAAAAGTCCGTCCGCCGTACACCGTGTCATTCATATCTCCTTCAATTTCGGTCTAAAAAATGCATTCTTTCCCACAGAGGCTCCATTTGGGCCCCTAGTTGTGTCCCGAAACTTTTCAGCCCGATCGGAATATACCGAAGGGTGTTATGGGTGAAAAATGGGGGGGAAATGGTGTTTTTTGGTGCTTTAGAAACATTAGCTTGTGACGTATCTTTCTCCATGTTTTTTAGGACGACGAGACCGAAAATGAAGTGAATTTTGACCAAAGAATGGGAAAATCGAGGTTTACGAAGTTTTAGCCTTAAAATTACGTTAAAATTTGGTCTAAAATCGTCGTTCTTCCGCACACATTTGGATCCCCATTTGGGAACACATTTGGGTCCTAGTTGTGCTCCGAAACACGGCAGCCCGATCGGCATACACCCAGGGGAGTTATGGGAGAAACGTGGGTGTAAAAATAGGGGTTTTCGAGGGATTTTTGAGTTTTAGTGAACATGAGCTTGTGAGGTATCGTTTTCCATGTTTTTTACGGCGGGAAGACCGAATATCAGGTTCATTTTGACCGAACAGTGAAGAATTGAGGTTGTGCTATTTCATTAGAAACTATTTCCAGATGTCTGAAATAGTACAGCAGCAGGTTTTTTTGGGCATTGATGTTGGGCAAAAAGGTGAAAAGCTGGTGGTAATTGGCTCAGTTACAAAACAGACTTTGATTTGTGACATCCAACAGCAACCTGTCACAAATCAAAGTCTACCTTGTCACTGAGTCAATTATTACCAGCTTTTCACCTTTTTGTCCAACATCAATGCCCAGTATCAACGTTAATATTGTGACCAACATAGTAATTTATCATCTCCATAGTTCACCCACCCCCGTAACAGTTTCCAGCCCTGAAGATGGCAAGATGGCGAAACGTCGGCGCAGAGACAAGTTTATATTTTGACCGCCTCCCAAGATCCTATAACCTGGTTGATATTACCCACAACACTGGTGGTCACTAGATTTTACCGCACTACAGTTAGGTACAGAACTTCCTGTTCAACTGAACAAAACGACAGGTAGTAACTCCAGTAAAAGCTGAGATTGGACTGACTGGAAATTGAGGTGCAGGGCTCCGGCTCCTTGGGTATCAGCCATCCACTGGGCACCTTCTTGGCTGTTGGGGATTAACCCCTTGAACTCTGAGTCTCTTGAGACCAGGAGCCAATTACAGGATACACAAACTCTTGAACCATAATTATCTTAATTTTCTAACTTGTAGAATAGGTAGTTAGCTGTTTGGTTAATGCCTGTGTTACTTGAAACTAGTTTCTGCGTACATAATATAGGGGTAGTAGTAGATTATAGATTAGTATGTAAGGGTAAGAACATCAGAAAATATAAATTATTAGTTTGAATGTAAAACATATAGCATAATATACATTTAACAATATATTTAAAATTTTCATGAAATCCACACATATACCTACATATACCTACTCCTAGACTAGGGGCTGGGCAGGCAGGCTCCTAGCAGTTAATAAACGTATTTGGGTTGTTGATGTTAGAAAATTTGTGTCTTTGTTCTGTCACACCCTTTCTACAACAAACAGGCGGATATTTTATTTTTCCTCCATGGAACGGGAACGTGCGAAATAGGGGATTCGGTCACCGAAAACCGGGAGGCGGCCGCAACAAGAGGGACAGCTGCAAAAAAAATATACAACGGCAATAAAAGAGATTATTCCACCGATTTCACCTTTACGAGTTCATTCTAAAAGGGGCACTCAACGGGATGATGGCCGAGAGGTGTATCGGTGTATGTGGACTGATATAGCGCTCAGAAGCGGACTCTCATTTTATACTGGTGGGTACCACCGATACCGCCTTCCATTTGATTTTATTTACGGCGTATCGGGCAACTGTAACGCGCAGGCTGTGGAAGAGGGTGCTCGACTGCACAAATCATAATTAATGTGCCTCCGGGTATCTCGCAGTCGAGAGGACATGTAGCGAGGAGGAGGAGGGTTATTAATGGGACGGAATGACTCAATTCACCTTCAACAGAGCGTGGGTTCGAAGGTACACGTAACCACCAGAACCGATCTACCTCGAATAAACCGCATATTATGAAACTGCAATTGTCGATTTAGGGCTGGTACTGACCACAGAAGACAGTGATCCACATACAAGGGGCATCTATACAGGTAAATAACAAACCGCTGTGTAATAATTTGCAGCGTTTTTATTGCATTTTTGGATTCTACATACCCGTGAAACGGAAACCATGAAATTTTGAGGAGGGTTAAATTTTTTTTTTTCATGCTTAATTCCAAAGGATTATTGGAAACAATAAACCAAAATTTCTGTCCGTCCGTCGTGCGCCGTACTTAGCCCTTTTCTTAGTTACCATGAAACAAAATTGACGAAATTCAGTTTATAGGTCCCATTTGGGATTTAGTTGGTCCTCGAAGCTCGGCGTTAATTAATGTCAGTCATCCCTAAGGGTGAAAAATAGGGGTTGAAATCTTCAGGACGCCGTTATCTCGAATTTTTAAAAAGTTGGTTGTTTAAGAGTTGGTTGTTCTGTGATATTATTTCATCTGAAAAATGATGGTACTTTTGTAACCTGAATTTAAACGTTATGTTTCATGAATAACAACAATATTATGAAATGTAATTTCCGGGCTGGCTCAATGGGTACTCGATTTAGGGCATCTATACAGGTAAATTATTACACAACGGTTATTATTTGTCAAATATTACACAACGGTTTATTATTACGACGCAATGTGAATTACGACGCAACGGTATTACACAACAGTAAATTATTACACAACGGTTTATTATACTATCTACGCAGAAGGGACATCTATACAGGTAAATTATTGGACAAAGGTTTATTATTTACCTTATGCTTCACGAATAACTACAAAAAATGATGAATGATGGAATTATTAAATCCCGCGCATTTGTATGAAACTTTAATTCCTGGGGGAGCTCGAGGGTATTGACCACATAAAACAGTGATCTACGCAGAAGGAGCATCTATACAGGTAAATAATAAACCATTGTGTAATAATTTGCAGCTTTTTTTTTCAAAAATAATTCAAAGATTTAGATTTTAGCCACTTCGAAGTTTTCTCGTCCTGTATTGAAAATTCTCGATGCTAAAATTTAATGCCATTTTAGGAATGGCCACTCACTTAGGGTTTGCGATTTTCGTCGGGTTGGTTCCTTTTGATTCAATTTTATCATTACTAATATACGCCAAATTTGACTCTGTTCTAATAGGCAGGTTCCTCACCAAAACTAAGTTCTACCCACCGATTTTGACTCATTTCTACCTACTTGTTCTACTTGTGTACATTTAGATCAATTTCTATTGTTTTATTTTCTCGTCTTGGTTTGACGTGTATTGAAAATTTACTTCGACTCGATTAGAAAGGGACCTGGAACTCTATGGAAATATACAGCAGATTTTATTGCAATAAAGCGGAGCTTTCATAGAAGTCTGAATCTGAATTCTTGAGCTTCGTATTTATATCGGTCGCATTTGAACCTCCATTTCTCCGCTGTAGGTGGCTTCCAAAACTAACAACCAACCGATTTTGACTCATTTCTACCTACTTGTTCTACCTGCATCAATTCATTTTATTTTCTCGTCTTGATTTACTGAAAAGTTACTTCGACCCAATCGGTAAGGGACCTGGAATTCTATGGAAATATCCAGCAGATTTGATTGCAATAAAGCGACGCTTTTTAAAAAGTCTGAATTCTTGAGCTTCGTATTTCTATCGTTCGCATTTGAACCTCCATTTCTCCGCTGTAGGTGGCTTCCAAAACTGACTTAACCGATCGATTTTGACTCATTTCTACCTACTTGTTCTAGCTGCACCAATTCATTATCAAAATTTTGTGTAGGTACATTTCGATGAATTTCTATTGTTTTATTTATCATCTTGGTTTGACGTTTATAGAAAATTTATTTCGACCCGATTAGTAAGGGACCTGGAATTCTATGGAAATATCCAGCAGATTTGACTGCGATAAAGCGAAGCTATCATAAACTTTCGAATTTTTGAGCTTCGTATTTATATCGTTCGCATTTCAACCCCCCTTTCTCAGCTGTAGGTAACTTGTTGGAAACCATAATCCACTGAAACAATAAATTACGTATCTGCACGGTAGGTGAGGTAAATTTGTTTCAGTCGGAGTAAAGAGAAGTTCTACTGTACCATTTCCTGTTCTCATTTCTTCTTTCAACTGAATTCCTTCTGTACACGTACCGAACAATGATTCTTAACCGCAGTTTTGCTAATATTATCAACAATTCCGTTCTGAATTCCCTTTAGCTGCTGATTCTCTTTTAAATTACGATAAAGAGACGAAATTATTTAATCGTGAAACCGTTGTGGCGTGATCGTTCTATTTACCCTTATCCCCGGTAAGTCTCATTGTGCTATCTGCCGGCGTTGTGAACTCCGGAGGGCTCAATGAAAAGAGGAATTCTCGAATATGAGCGGTATAAATTGCAGTCAAAGGACGAGGAAAACTCGGCGGAACAATCCCTTTGATGTAAATCACACGGTGGAATTGGCGTGGTAAAAATGGCTCTGTGGAAGTTGGAAAAAAACCAGTCATGCAGCATGACTTAATGAGCGAATTTTCAAAGAAATATTCGAATTAATGGCTATGGTTTTGAATAAAGGAAAACTTCGGTCTAAAATTTGGTTTTCTATGTATATTCTCTTCGTATTTATTTTAATTTGTACGTTTTGTCCATCCTGATTCTACCGTTTGTTTATTACGTAATTGTACTAAGTGCTTATTTATTTGATCGCTGTGGGTAAATTCAAGGAGTTGTACTAATCGTTTGCCTCCCCCTTTTTTGCTTCGAACTCTCGTCTTCAATTAATACTTCTCACATATTTCAATCTGACCACTCTAAGGGGGTGGGGGGGGGGGGGGGTAAGAGTTTAAAGATTATCCTAGTTTTGGGTAATTTTTGCGCACTTTAAATGCTCTAATTTAAGAACGGATTTAGATATCTAAAATCCGATTTCACTATCGTGTTCAGCGTGCAAAAACCTTTAAAATGAGGGGTCACTTGTTAGAAAATAACATTTTGGGGATTTTTGGGTAATTTTTGCGCACTTTAAATGCTCTAATTTGAGAACGGATCAAGATATCTAAAATCCGATTCCACCATCGTGTTCAGCGTGCAAAAACCTTTAAAATGAGGGGTCACTTGTTGGAAAATAACATTTTGGGGATTTTTGGGTAATTTTTGCGCACTTTAAATGCTCTAATTTGAGAACGGATCAAGATATCTAAAATCCGATTCCACCATCGTGTTCAGCGTGCAAAAACCTTTAAAATGAGGGGTCACTTGTTAGAAAATAACATTTTGGGGATTTTTGGGTAATTATTGCGCACTTTAAATGCTCTAATTTGAGAACGGATCAAGATATCTAAAATCCGATTCCTCCATCGTGTTCAGCGTGCAAAAACCTTTAAAATGAGGGGTCACTTGTTGGAAAATAACATTTTGGGGATTTTTGGGTAATTTTTGCGCACTTTAAATGCGCCAAAACCCTCCTTAGAGTAGGCCAATTTCGCCCATCTTCGAACTTAGCCTTTCGATTGCCAAGATAGATTTTTTGTGCAAATTTGAGCTGTTTATCTCAATTCTATCGAGAGTTATCGTCTGGAGTGACACATATATAAATAAATATATATATATATATATATATATATATACATATAAAAAAGTGTTAAATTTCAGGAATCGTTTTAGAATGGTCTGAAACGGATTTCTATGAAGAAAATTTCCAAAAATTTATATTATTTAAATTTCGAAGCCATTGCAATAGCTTCATTTTCTTTGAAAATTCGCTAAAAAAGGGGGAAAAACTGGATCTGGGTTGACGGAAAGGATGGTGTGAGGGGAAAATAGAGCTGTTATCAAGTGGCTGCGGAAACGCCGTTTATTACCACAGCACAGGCCCAGGTCTCCCAGCACCACCTGGCGCAGCCGGCTCGGCTGCAAAAGTTCAAATCGTTGAAATATGAGAAGGCGGCGAATTCTCGTTTGAAACCGGTGATATGCGGAAAAGTAGTTATGCTTTCCTCGTTTTACCAACTTCACCGCGTTCGCAATATGAGAACACGAGCGGCGCATGTTTTTCTATTTTCGTTGTTACGAGATGCCGAGCGCTGAATGGTTTTAACGACGGTCTCCGTTTCTTATCCACCGCTTAAAGTGGTTGAATTCTACCAATCAGAGCGTAAAACGTCGCCTAAATCCTGCTCGGGAAAATACGTCATTCCCCATCCATTTTTCGACGTATTTTAAGGCCGACCATTTGCCCAATGTTTCGAACTAAATCAATGGCGACGAAATCGTGGAACCCCATTTCAAAAAACGCTGCAAATTATTACACAACGGTACATTATTTACCTGTATAGATGCCCCTTCTGCGTAGATCACTGTTTTCTGTGGTCAGTACCCTCGAGCTCCCCCCAGGAAAGCCGTAAATTGAGTGCTGGAGCTAGCCGGGCAATCACATTTCATAAATATGCGGTTGAATCAAGAATTATTCTATGCTTATTTATTTGTTTTTATTCACGAAGCACAACGTTTGTTCAAATTAAAAAAGTACATATCAACAAAATCCTAAATAACTATAATTCTTCAGATGAATTAATATCACAGAACAACCAACTAGATTTCATACAGCGATGCGTGATTATAATTAGGTGCTCCCTAGCAATGATATCTAAGCCGGAATTACACCGTTTCATTCACGATCATATTGACGAATCCTGCCTGCGCAAACTTCAGGGCCTTAGTGCGAACGAACGGCTGGATGTACTCGTACAATGCTCCGGGTGGTCTCAAAAAATTCTCAAGTTCGAGAACTATTTAAAAACGCTAAAAAAAAATCGAGATAACGGCGTCCTGGAAACTTCAACCCCTATTTTTCACCCGTTAGAGATGATAGACAGTAACGCTGAGCTTCGCGGACCAACTAGACCACAAACGGGACCTACAAACTAAATTTCATCAATTTGGTTCATGGCAACTAAGGAAAGTACGATGTACGGCGAAGGACGGAAGTTTTTTCATTCCATTTTCGGATTCTACATACCTTGAAACGGAAACCATCAAATTTCAAGGGGAAGGGTGGGTTAATTTTTTAATTTTTTTTTTTAAATGCTCGATTCCACAGGTTCATTATTGAAAATAATAAACCAAACTATGCATCTTTTGGATTTCGTTGATAGGTACTTCTACAAATTGAACAAACGCTGAAGTACCTATTATTGGGTAAAATATTACACAACGGTAAATTATTACACACCGGTAATTATTATACAACGGTTTATTATACTATCTATGTAGAAGATGCATCTATGCATGTGAATTATTTACCTTATGCTTCATGGATAACTACAAATAATTAATTATTGAACTGTTGGATTTATCGCTTTCCTGGGAGGAGGGAGCTCGAGGGCAAGTACTGAACACAGAAAACAGTGATCTACGAAGAAGGGGCATCTATACAGGTAAATAATAAACCGTTGTGTATTAATTTGCAGCGTTTTATTAAATTGTATTTTCGGATTCGACGTACCTTGAAACGGAAACTATCAAATTCTGAAGGGGAGGGAGGAGTATTTTTTATTATTTTTTTTCTTGCTCGATTCCAAAGGTTCATTATCGAAAATAATAAACCAACAATAACAAATTACTGTGTTATTGCAGACACAGGTTTCTTCCGAATTTAGATTTAAATGATTAAATCGTTCGAAGGTAAAGGGCTGGTTGTGATCATGTCCGACTCGCTTGAATACTCGTGTTTATACCGCTAGATACCAGTTTACTGTACGTAATTACGACAGTGATTAAGTGCAACCTGACCTAGATACACAAGTCTGGGAGATAATCTCTAACGGCTCAACGAGATATTGCTAGCTACAACCTTGATGTTCGTAGATTGATTACAATATTGCTGGACGTCACCGATACGACTTTTATCTAGATTATAAGTATTAAATTAATTCGGAAGTGTAATTGGATGAAGGGTTACCATTTTCGCCGATAAATTCAACTAAATGTTGGATTATAGTAGGTTTCGCAAGGAACGTTGATAAAAATAGATGTAACACGTTGGGGAAAATGATAAAGAATTATTTTCAAAAAAAAAAATTTTATGAACATTAAAAACCGTAAACAGTAAAATAAAAAATAAATAAATAAACATCATTTTTTAACAAAACACTAATTCTACTCTCGTAGTAGTTTCAAGTAAGTAAACTCTTATACAACAAAAGCTGCAAATCCCTGCACAACGGTTTATTATTTTGTACAATACCCTCCTGTTACAGATCACAGCTCCCTGTATAGATAACCCGTCTATATAATATAATATTTACTACTCCATACATATTATGTATATCACTGATCACAAGCAGTAACTAAAACGGCAAAACGAAATGCAAATAATGAAGTTCTGAAGGAAAATTGTTGATGTGGAGTGAATTAGATGCCCCTTCTGCGTAGATCACTGTTTTCTGTGGTCAATACCTATAATTAACCATTGTGTTTGTGTTAACTTACCCATCAATACTACTTCAACGGTTGCAAAAGTACCGATCAACAAAATCCAGCCCCTTCTTGGTAGAAGACCCGTTGTGCAATAATTTACCGTTGTGTAATAATTTACCGCTGTGTAATAATTTACCGTTATGTAATAATTTACCGTTGTGTAATGATTTACCTTTGTGTGATAATTTACCACTGTGTGATAATTTACCCATCAATAATATTTCAACGTTTGTTCAAGTTTCACATGTACCTACCAACAAAACCCAATAGTACACTTAACAAATGAAAAAAATAGTATGGCAGAACAACCAACTCGACTTCATACAGCCATCCTTGGTCATAATCAGGTGCTCCCTAGTGATGATTATCCGGGCCGGATTTATACCGTTTGATTCACGATCGTGTTGACGATGTTTTTTGGTGCACACGAACGGCTGGACGTACAATGCTCCGGGTGGTCTCAAAAAATTGTTTAGCTCAGGACAAATTTATTAACGTAAAAAAAAACCATACCCTTCTATCGAAAGTTTTCGAGCTACGGCGTTCTGAAAATTGCAACCCCTATTTTGAACCCCTTAGAGATGACTGGCAGTAACGCCGAGCTTCGAGGACCAACTAGACCCCGAACGGAACCTATAACCCGAATTTCATCAATTTTGTTTCATGGTAACTAAGAAAAGTGGCCCGTACGGCGGACAGACAGAAATATTTTTATTGCAGTTTTGGATTCTACATACCCTGAAACGTAAACCATAAAATTTTGAAGGGGGGGGGGGGGGGTTTAGATTTTTTTATTTTTTTTCCATGCTCGATTCCAATGGTTCATTATTGAAAATAATAAACAAATAGAGCATAAAAATTGCAGTCTCTTTTTGGACATTGGACCATGGATGGTTTCTTACGGCTTTCTAGGAGACAGCAATCCGTCAGAATAAAAACCATTGCGAACAATGCTAACGAGAATCGCTCAAAACCGCATTTTTTCCCCCTCCAAAAAATGGATATAGAAGGTAAGTTTTGGAAATAAACTCCTCAACAATACAAAATTATTTCTGCAGCACCTCGTTAACCTTCGAAATGACAATCCGCGTGTTGATTGCTCCCTTGAACGCGAGATTTCATGCCGATCGGGCGTTTACACGGCTTTTCATGATAATGAGCGAGCGGTCGAACACATGCTGGAGCTTCACACGGTGGCGCAAGCGCGAAATGAATCTGCGGGAAGTGGAGGGAAGCTACGGAGTCAGAAGCTCGTTTGAGCAAAAAACCCACCAACGAAACCACAAATTTACGGAACAAACGGACTCGTGTTATTACGGATAACAGTCAATTAGAGCCACAACTTGCTTGAAGTGGTGAAATCGGCCCTCAGGGTAAAACCGCTCGTAACTGAAGGGAAGTTCGTAACTTTTTACGACGAGGGGCCTTGTAAAGAGTCCAGCGTAGAACTTTACGCCCGAATCCAGCGACAACGATCGGATTCTATCGATCGAGATGAAAAAAACAACGTAAAGGTGACGTTTAAACACCTCATTAACTTCGACAGTTTGGGTCAGCAATTGAAAAGGTTGTTGTTTGGATTCTTTCAACGGATTTCGACGAGAATATTGCGACGGGTCAAACAGTAGGTACGTGAATTTTTGAAAACTTTTCGATACAAATCCACTTCAAAGCGTTATGAATCCCTCCCAGAATGGATCGGTGAAAAATTAAAGGGTGCCGCTTGTGACAGAGTGTAACAGTGGGGGTGGACTCTCGAGAGTCCCCCTCCTAGACCAGCGAGATAATCACCACTTCACCAGTTAAGAAGGGATATCGATTAGGCTTCCCCAAACCGATCCCGTCTCCACCGGATGAAAAAGTGTATCGAGAACAGCCCACACTGTTACACTCCTCCCCACATGACATACTTCTGGGTAGCAGAAGTATGAGAGGGAAAAGGGGAATGAAAAGTAGTATGAAGTTCTGGTTCAGGAAAAGACATCTGAACAACTTCAAGGGGACTAACCTCCATCGTAATGGAACCACCTCAATAATATTTTACAGGTGGAGAACGAAGCTCCTACATACGAGTATTGGCGGATAATGTTGTCAGAGGTTGTTGTCCAGTGAATTGTGCTCATTTGAGCAACCTCAGGGTGATCAGCCTCCATCGTTAGGATGGAACAACTACTGGGACCTGTCAATAGGGACACGGCGTTGATCGCCTTCTAATGAGCTCAGTATATATTTTAATTATACTGACACTCTAATGGGGAGAAAGGGGGTGGGGAAGCCAATAGATGTATGCATTATCAAAGGGACAGGATGTTTGTAAAGGAATCCTTCTGGAAAACCTTTGGGCTTATCCATCTGGTAAGCCCACAAAAAGTGGATGGAGTATGGTGAAGTGCTCAGCGCATACTACCGAACCACGCTCTGCTACCATGTAACAGAGTGTAACAGTGGGGGTGGACTCTCAGGAGTCCCCTCCTAGACCCGCGAGATTATCACCAGTTAAGAAGGGATATCGATTAGGCTTCCCCAAACCGATCCCGTCTCCACTGGAAGAAAAAATGTATCGAGAACAGCCCACACTGTTACACGCTAGAATGCTGTTTTGTGACAGTGGCAGTTCTCGAGTCGCTTGTTGTTCAACACATCCCTTCTTAACCGGTGATAATATCGCCAGACTAGAATTGGGACTCTCGAGGGTCCACAGTCACTTTCCTCACTCAGTCACATGGTAGCAGAGCGTGGTTTGGTAGTATGCGTTGAGTAATTCACCATACTCCAACCACTTTTTGTGGGATTCCCAAAAGGACAAGCCCAAAGGTTTCCAGAAGGTAGGGATGGGCGTTTCTGTTCTTTCTGAGAAACGAAACGGAACAGTTTGCTTATTGTGTGAAACAGTTTCGGGAAAGCTGTTTCAAACAGCTTCGGCCACAATAACCCTTCAAGAAATTTTGGCTCTCGGCCAAAACAACAGAAACGCGAAACAGTTTCTTCGTTTTTCCTGCTGCGAAGCTGTCTCGAATGGAAACGGTTTGGAAACACCCGTTTTTTCTTCTTTTTTTCCTTCAACAGAATTTTTGTTTTTCGGTTTATTATTTTCAATAATAATGAACCTCTGGAACAGACCGTGACAACTGACCTATTGACAGTCTTGGGACCCGAAATCGAATACAGACGTAACACTTCGTTTTGTCTGTGGCCGTTTTCAGGTTTTGAGGAACTGTTTCATCGTTTCTTTCCAAGAAACAGTTTCTTCGAAAAAGTTTCACGTTTTTTCCCCCCATCCCTGCCAGAAGTATTCCTTTACAAACATCCTGTCCCTTTGATAATGCATACATCTATTGGCTTCCCCACCCCCTTTCCACCTTTAGAGCTCAGTATATTGAGCTCATTTTTGAAGACGATCAATGCCGTGTCCCAACTTACAAGTCCCTATAGTTGTTCAATATAACGACGGAGGCTGATCGCCTAAAGGTTCCTCAGATGAGCATAATTCACTGGACAGCAACCTCTGGCAACATTTTTTCTCCGCGAACGCTCGTATGTAGGAGCGCTGTTCTCCACCAGTAAATATTATGGATGTAGTACCATTACGATAGTTGTTAGTCACCTTGAAGTTGTTCAGATATCCTTTCCTGAACCAGAACTTCATACTACTTTTCAACCCCCCTTTTCCCTCTCATACTTCTGCTACCCAGAAGTATGGCATGTGGGGTGGAGGAGTGTGACGGTGGCAGTTCTCGAGTCGTTTGTTGTTCCGGTGAAGATGGGGTCGTTTGGCAGAAGCCTAACCGATATCCCTTCTTGTGATAATTAATACAGCTAGACTGGAATGAGGACCCTCGAGAGCCCCCCCCCCCCCCACCCCTTTAGACTAGCGAAATTATCACCAGTTGAGAAGGGATATCGACCAGGCTTCGGCCAAACGACCCCATCTTCACCGGAACAACAAACGACTCGAGAACTGCCACTGCCACATGTTACAATGTTTTTAATTAGACCGTTTTAGCAGTACCCAAATCGACATAACACTCCGGAATCAACCAATCAGGGAGTCTGATAATCAAAGGCTAAATGATTGAAGTCCGCGTGTGGTTTGATGCGAAACCCACCGCCGAGCAGGGAAACGTTGCCGGGGTAATACTAATACCTACCCATTCATACCCGACTCCACCGACGTTATTAGCTCTTTGGTGCTTTGGGTATCACCAATATTCTCTTGCTCAGTTCATTGGGATCGGTATTTGTTCGCGCCAAATATACTCTGAAAGATGAAGGGGGGGGGGGGGGGGTGATGCCGTTGAAACTGAAATCGAGTGGAAAGCGACTACTGCGAAACTGCTCGAAATATTCGAGAGATAACTTGTCCGCGAGAGAAATTGATGCCTAAATAATAATGAAAAACGCTGCAAAGTCCTTGTCACATGGGTTTATTATTCTATTGGAGTTCTAGAGATTCTTGTTGGCTGATAAATTTATTGTTTCTTTCATGTGGAATGATTGAAATAGCTATTTCTGATGATTTCCACCAATTTTGGCCCCCAAAACATGAAATAGGTACGCTTTTTTTTCCCAGATCATCTTTGATCATTGGTAGTGCGATTTAATGGTGTTGATTCAGCTGTTTACACTTTTTCTAATGTTAGTATACACATTGATGGTTATTTCAGACAGTTTTCCAGGTTTTTGACTAAAAAAAACCAATTTTGGGAGCTGAACCTTTGGTAAAACCTCAATTTCCGCGTCTTTGGTCAAAATCGACTTCATATTCGGTATTCTCGTCCCCAAAAACATGGAAAACGATACCTCAAAAGCTCATTTTACTAACATGTTGCTAAAACGCAAAAAGTACCTATTTTTACACACATTTTCACTCATAACACCCCAGGGTATATTCCGATCGGGCTGAAAAGTTTCGGGACACAACTAGGGCCCAAATGGAGCATGTGTGCGAAAGAACGACTTTTTTAGACCTAAAATGAAGCCTGTAGACGTGATACGGCGTACGGCGGACGGCGTACGGCGGACGGCGGACGGACATTGCATTTTTGGAATCTACGCACCTTGAAACGGAAAAGAAAAAAGTTTGAGGGGGTGTTATAAAAATTTTTTGCTGAGCGAATACATAGGTGTATTCACAGAATAATAAACCAAAAACGCTGCAAAGTCCTTGTCACATGGGTTTATTATTCTACTGGACATACCTACAGAAATGTTGGCTGTTCATTTATTGTTTCTTTCATGCGTAATAATCGAAATAGCTATTTTTGATCGTTTCCACCATTTTTGGCCCCTAAAACACGAATTAGGTACCTACGCTCGTTTTTTTTTGTTTTTTATCTATTTATCTTTGATCATTGGTAGTGCCATTTAATCGCCTTGATCCACGTGGCGACACTTTTGGTTTCCATTAATTTTGTCCCGTAAAACTTTTTTTTTTTTTTTAATTTATCTTTGATCATTGGTAGTGCCATTTAATCGTCTTGATCCACGTGTTGACACTTTTTCCAGGGTTATTATTTAAACTGATGGTGATTTCAGACGATTTTCCAGGTTTTTCATTGACTCATAAAAAATCAATTTTGGGAGCTGAACATTTGGTAGAACTCAATTTTCCACTCTTTGGTCAAAATAGACTTCATATTCGTCTTCTCGTCCCCAAAAACATGAAAACATTCATTTTACTAACATGTTGCTAAAACGCAAAAGTACCTATTTTTACACACATTTTCACTCATAACACCCCTGGGTGTATTCCGATCGGGCTGAAAAGTTTCGGGACACAACTAGGGCCCAAATGGAGCATGTGTGCGAAAGAACGACTTTTTTAGACCGAAAATTAAGCCTGTACACGTGATACGGCGGACGGCGTACGGCGGACGGACATTGCATTTTTTTTGGAATCTACGCACCTTGAAACGGAAAAGAAAAAAGTTTGAGGGGGTGTTATAAAAATTTTTGCTGAGCGAATACATAGGTGTGTTATTCACAGAATAATAAACCAAAAGGAACCTCTGACCAACGGACACCTGCGTAATGTCCCCCTCTCTACGTCCTGTAAAGGCCTTTGTCCTGACATATCTTGACTTTGAAAAACCATTAATCCGATTGGATTCTACTCTATGGAATATTTTCGTACCTGTTCGGATCAATGTTCGCAAATTACCTTTCGAATTAGGTTAGAGTAGATTCACATCTCTCGCGAGCAATTTTACCATATTATTATAATAGTAATATGTATCACAGGAGAAAATTAGTTACAAGTACTCGCACAGTTTCTCCGCTTCACTGAAAAACAATGACTCATGGATATGTTTCCGGGATTGAATTTTGCTTGAGATTCGTGAATGAGTTTAAAAAAAAGTATGTCCTCCAAAATTGCCACTACTATTTTGTGTTTCTGACATCAAGGAACATTTTTGGTTCTACGTCTGTCTGCCCGTCTGTGGTCAATTCCTTGTAACGCCCGTAACTACCCGAAATAATGGTCGAAATGGGCTGAAATTTGGAGGGTAGGTGCGGGTTGCGTCACAGATGGTCCCGTATCGAAAATCAGTAAAATCGTACTGTAACTTTCGTCTGCGCAGGCGCAAACGTGAAATGTTGACCATTTTTTGTAATGATTGTAACTACGCGAAAAATAGTCGTAGAGAACTGAAATTTTGAGGGACACGCGGGTTGGATCGCAGATGGTCCCGTATCAAAATCATTGAAACCGTACAGTAAATTTCGTCTGCGCAAGCGTCAAATCCTCGTAGCGCCCGTAACTACTCTGCAAGTCATCGTAAAGCGGTGAAATTTGGATGACGGATGGAGGTGAGGTGTTGGATGGTCTCCAATGCATTCCATCAAGATCAGACTACAACTTTTGTCCGCGAATGCGCAAACGAAAAATCCACGTTGCGTTTGTCCGTTGTCCAACCTATCCATCGACAGGACCTACCCAACTAATTCTGACAGTCCATGTGACCCGAGTCGTTCAGTCATTAACCCATGCATGGATCCTGGACCTGGTTCAGTGGACCTGTCCACTGAATGAACCTTCCCAACTATTCTATACGTTCATATGATTCAAGTGAGAAACCTATGCTGCCTACTCGGATCGGCAGAAGTTTTGCCAGAGTTTGTTCGTACCTAATTATATCAATTATTTACTGGTCAAACTAATTGGGTTGAATGGTTTCTTAGCTACACTACTAGCCATTTCTCTAATATTATTATCAATTATTTTACTGGAGTCCTCAAAATTTGTTTGGAGTCACCACGCAAATTTCAGAATGAACCCCCCCCCCCCACCCAGCTCAAAAGTGGAGAAACTCCGCAAATTACTATGCAACTGTTTAGTATTTACCTGCATAGTTGCCCCTTCCGCGTAGATCACTGTTTTCTGTGGTCAATACCCTCGAGCTCCCCCCACGAAAGCCTTAAACCCAGCAATAGAGCCAGCCAGGCATAAATATGCGGACATTTCATAAATATGCGGTGGAATCAAGAATTCTATTATTAATTATTTGTTCATATTCATGAAGCATAACGTTTGTTCGTTGAAAAATGTAGGCACCTACTAAAAGAATTCGAGCTACAGCGTTCGGGAAATTTCAACCCTTTAGTCAGTAATGCCGAGCTTTGCGGACCAACTACACCCCACATGGGGCCTACAAACCAAATTTCATTAATTTTGGTTCATGGTAACTAAAGAAAGTGCAAATTACGGCGTACGGACAGAAATTCTGTTTATTCCATTTTCGGATTCTACGTAAACGGAAACCATCAATTTGTGGGAGGGGGGGGGGGGGGTGTTAGTCAATTTTGTTTATATATGCTCGATTCGAAAGGTTCATTATTGAAAAGAATAAACCAAAAAATTCAAGTTTCTGTAAACTTTTGCCAAATTTAGCATATTTGGCATATTTGGAAAAGTTTTATATTTATGTGTTTAAACCCCCTGAGAAAATGTGCCTCTAGATTAGCAGTTAAACGCCTGTTATCAGCTGAGAAAGCTCTGATGCTGACATTTAATTTTCGCCCTATCGTGCCGAAATGAAGGACTGATGTGAAAATGAGTTGTTAGGCAAACAGCATCAACCAGCTGAGAGCTCTGATACTGATTTGTTTTCTGTTCACCTTGCTATGACGCTGAACATCCTAAGTGGATTGATTCGACTTCTTTGCCGATCCATTGCCTTCCCTCAGGCGCCATTTTTCAGCTCACCAATGCCAGTGAAGTTTGGTCGACTTTTTCTTAAAATTTAGTTATTCATTTATTTTTTTCTGAATTTACAACTCCTTTGTTAAACTCTTGTAAATTGGCTTAGCCGTGCTATAAAAATAAAATAAAATCAGATAGGCGAGATTAGAGTGCAGGAATGATTCAGTGTGGTGCAGAGCTCCATTTTGGCAACTTCCATCGGTGAGTTAACAAGTTATAACACAAATTTTCAAATAGATTTTCAGTTTGTTGTACGTTAACGTTTACTGTCATCTAAAGGCTTCTGTACTGATGGGTAGTTGCGCTGTTTTAGAGTGGGTGAAATCAAAATATCCTTCGAAATTCTTTCATTTGAGCCTCCCGAGTACGATGATAATTTTAATCATCCGGCTTTAGTTGCCCCCTCGTTTTCCCTCCACTTCATCTAATCCAGTGGACAAGCGTTTATTCCGGGTCAGGGAGCGATGAGGGCGACTACAGCTCTGCTAACTCCCTCTCCTAATCCCAAGAGCAAGCGGAGATTATGCAAAACCCCAGAGCTACGGTCTATGGCAATCTCTGCTCCATGTGTGAGTGCGTAAGGACTGTGAGGGGCCGGTGGGAGACGCTCGGAACAAATGGGACCGAGCTTGTCAACCAGTTCCAACAGTCGGAACAGCTCCAGAAAGTTGAAAATGTCCGTAATCGTTGGTTCAGCCGGAAGTTACTGACCGAATGAACACGTCCGCGAACACTTCAGCACCGACGTTCACACGATCGAGTTGGTAAAAACAATTATATTTGTAATAACAACCCTGCACTCAATATTACTGAGGCAGTCGGAGTGAAGCAAATTGAACAACGACCGCCCTAACTTAATTTTTTACCCTGTGATTCCCACCTCGACAAGCTCTTTTCACGAATCCGAATAATGACGTCACTATGCGGGAAAATCTATCAAGTTGAAAAACATCTGCCAAGTGACCTCAAAAATTATTGTAAGTTTTGGTTTATTATTCTGTGAATAATACACCTATGTATTCGCTGAGCAAAAAATTTTTATAACACCCCCTCAAAATTTTTTCTTTTCCGTTTCAAGGTGCGTAGATTCCAAAAATGCAACGTCCGTCCGCCGTCCGCCGTACGCCGTATCACGTGTACAGGCTTCATTTTCGGACTAAAAAAATCGTTCTTTCGCACACATGCTCCATTTGGGCCCTAGTTGTGACCCGAAACCTTTCAGCCCGATCGGAATATATCCAGGGGAGTTATGAGTGAAAATGTGTATAAAAATAGGTACTTTTTGTGTTTTAGTAACATAGTAGTAAAATGAGCTTTTGAGGTATCGTTTTCCATGTTTATGGGGACGAGAAGACCGAATATGAAGTCGATTTTGACCAAGGAGTGGAAAATTGAGGTTGTACCAGATGTTCAGCTCCCAAAATTGATTTTTTATGAGTCAAAAACCTGCGAAATCGTCTGAAATCACCATCAATTTGTATAATAACACTAGAAAAAGTGTCAACACGTGGATCAAGACGATTAAATGGTACAATCAATGATCAAAGGTAATTTGAAGGAAAAAAGAAAAAAAAAGGAGCGTAGTACCTACCTAATTCAAGTTTTGGGGGCCAAAATTTGTGGAAACTACCAGAAATAGCTATTTCAATTATTTTACATGAAAGAAACAATAAATAATCAGCCAGCATTTCTGTAGAGCAATAAAATAATAGAATAATAAACCCATGTGACAAGGACTTTGCAGCGTTTTTTTTAAATCTGTTAATCCTAATATTTTCTACCATCTGTCACCAGATGCGCAATAACGATTTATTCACAACTGTCTACTTTATCAGCATAGACTGAGCCGTAAATAGCGCATTATTGTTGTTTTTTGGAAGAAACTCACACACTGTAAGTACACAGTTCTCATAATTCTGTCACCTGAACCCTAACATCTTTGCCATACCATAAGTTAGAGATATGATTTTATTGTACACTAAATTTTGTAACTAGTATATTATTCCAAGTCCGAATTGTTTATATTTCTGTTGTAGCCCTTGACAATTGCTAAATAAATGGCCGAAACCTTGGGACAATAAATCGTTTCATTCAGACCGAACCTCAAAAATGTCCATATATAATTAGTATACATACCTATATAATATTATGTGTGTCTTATGGTGAGATGGCGAATACAATGCTTTTACTACCACTCCTATCGAATTAGGGCGAAATAGGACCACAAAAAATCAATTCATTGGAGAAATTCATTGGTAACGGGGATATCGTATTCTCGCTGCCGCAGACACGATCGTTTCTAGAACCACTACGAAATTTACGAATTCCAGATAAACCCAACAGAAACAGTATATTAAGCAGTGTGAAATGGGCCACAGATATATTATTCCATCCGGACTCCAAGCTCCAAGCCACCAGCACCGATGCCACGTGTATGCATACAGTAGAATCCGCTTATAGTGAACGAACTGGGACCGATTGGAAAGAGTCACTATACGTATACGAGACCAATTTCTATTAAGCGACTTCTACTGTACAATTCACTTCGTGGTGATTTTAGCCATTTTTACCGATACTGGCGAATGTGACACCCCAGAGAATTGACATAATTTTGATTTATAATAGGTAGTTAGTTATCTTCTGTTTCGGGTCATCGTTTAATAGGTACCACTTTTGGTGAATATATACAATTTTTAGGAGATATCAGCCATTTTTACCTATTTTGCCAACTTTAAATACCCAAAAACTCAAAAACCTTATCACTATTACCGACCTTTTGGTCACTATAACAGGCCAATTCACTGTGTGTTTACATACAGCCGATCGGGCTCTGACTGTTTCTATCCTTATCCCTTTAAACACCTTTCCACTAAGCGGTCAGGGGTTTGAAGATCAGGATGTGTTTAAACTTGTGATGAGAATGTGTTCTCAGGCATGTGAACAATGAATTGTGAATAAATGTGTGCTTAGTTTTTCTGTATTTCTGTATTTTATAAAGAAAAACGTCTCCCAATTCGAGTAGGCAGTACAGCTTCCTCACTTGAATCGCATGAACGTATAGAATAGTTGGGTACGTTCATTTTGGTACGGGACCATCTGCGACGTGACCCTCAAAACTTCAGCTCTGTACGACTGATTTTTTGTGTAGTTAGAAGCGTTACAAGGAAACGGGCAACATTTCATGTTCGCGCACGCGCACACGAAAGTTACAGTACGATTCCACTGAAATTCATTTGGAACCATCAAAGTATTATTCCTAATCGACCTTCTAAGTTTGAACTCATTTCAACGATATTTAGGGTAGTTACGAGCTTTTCAAGTATTTTACATTTGCGCATGCGCAGCCGAAATTTACTGTACTTTTTCAATGATTTTCGTATGGGACCGTCTGTGACCCAATCCGCACCTACCCTCCGAATTCCAGCCCAATTCGACCATTATTTCTGGTAGTTATGGGCGTTACAAGAAATTACCACAGACAGACAGACACGGAACCAGAAATGTTCCTCGATGTCTGAAACGCAAAATGGAATTGGAAATTTTCATTTTGGAGGACATAATTTTTTTTAAACTCAATCACGAATCCAAGGATTACCTTCGGTAGTGAGGAAGCAAAAATTAAGAAAGGCTTCACTCGTTTGTCTAGAGTTTTGTTCAAGTAAATGGAAGAGGTGTTAATGAGGAAGCAACGAGTGAAAGAAGGTAATGTGTCAGGGTTTTGAAGATGAGTTTAAACTTGTGATGAGAATGTGTCCTCAGGCATGTGCACAATGACTTGTGAATAAATGTGTGTATGGTTTTTCTGTGCCATGTATTTTATAAAGAAAAAATTAAGAAAGCCTTTACTTCATCTTGTGTTTTGCTGAAGGAAATGGAAGAGGTGTTGAATGGGTCAGGAGTTTGAAGATCAGGATGAGTTTAAACTTACGATTGTGTCCTGAGGCATGTGCACAATGACTTGGAATGGTATCGCCACTGGTCAAACGCAATGACACTGACTGTAACGAGGGATGCCATAACTCCTAATGCTGGAGGTCACTCCTCATCAAGACTTACGTCTCTTCCCTTCTTTCTCGCCTTCAAGCTCTACTCTACCGTTTACATGGGTAGAATAGGTGCGGTAGATTGAAAAGTAGAGTGCAAATTTTGGTACTGGGCGAATCAGTACAGCAGAGTCACTCTACCACCCAGCTAGTCGCTCCAACGCTAACACTTACTAGTCAGTACAGTCAACTCTACTCTACTGAAATGCTCTATTGAAATAATTCTACTCCACTCTACCACTCTACCTTCAACTCGACCAATGTAAACGCGGTTCAAGTCCCCCGATTGGGATGAACCAAATGCCTACTACGCCGCTCCCGGAGTTTTGAACAGAGGCTGGTTTGCGGGTAGGTACCTACGCCTCTATAGAACAATACGTCAGCTTTATACGGCCCTCCATCCCAGACCCTCCGCCTGTAGATAATGTTCCCATCTCGGCCAGATGTCGGTTACGAGGCCTTCGAGGCCTCCAACTGAGTTCCTTCGACTGGGTTTGGTCCGACTCTCCGGAAAAACATTATGGGTGACGTCATGAAATCCCAGAACATAAACATTGCAGCTAGAAACCTGAAGTGTTCGCCGAATCCCGATAGATTTCTTGTACTATTTAGGTACCACGGCCTGGCATGTTCACATTCTTGTCTATGGAACATTCGAAGTGAGTGGAACCATGTGAATTGTGGTGCGAATTGCAATGATATAGAGGAACTATTCATGAATTGCTTCAAAACGCAAATACATAATTATTTATACACAAATATACACGCCAAGTAACCCAAAAATAACAATACCCCGTTCAAAATTGTATGAATGGTAGGCGTTAATTCCTTGACGACCTGTCCAGGTCCAGGATGGGTACTAATATTGTGCAATTAAATACTTTATTAATTAATATCAAGGAGCTTAGAAGCTGTAGTGTTGTGCTGAGGAGCTGGTGTGTTGTGCTCACGACATGGCGGGTGAGTTTGGATGAGGATGAAGTAGAGAGGTTGGATGAAGGCGGATGAGGAAGGACGTGCTCCTTCTATACACTAACGCCCCGCGGTTTTGACCACAGCAGGCGTTAGTTAGAGGGAAGGTTAGCTCCCCGCGGTTCCCACCACAGCAGGTGCTTGAGGTAGTAGCTCCCTCAGCCTACTAGGTGAGAGGAAGGCGTCCCACGGTTTTCACCACAGCAGACACCGGGAAGATGGAGGCTAAAACCCCGCGGTTTTCACCCCAGCAGGTGTTGGAGAAGGAGGAGGAGGCGTCCCACGGTTTTCACCACAGCAGATGCCTGAAAGATGTAGGTTGGCACCCCGCGGTTTTTACCACAGCAGGTGCCAGAGGAGAAGGAGGCATCCCGCGGTATTCAACACAACAGATACCAGTGAGGAAGAGAGCGCCCCACGGTTTTCACCACAGTGAGTGCGAGAGAAGGTAGAAGAGAGAGGGTCTAGAGAGAAGTTGTAAGTCGAGGGTCAGTCGGTCGAATGGCGAGCTGGGCCAAAAGGTCTGCTTATACAGGCCCGTTTCCACGCGTCCCCCGTCCGCAATCGGCCGTTATGACCGTTGAGGAGCGATATCGGAAGGAATTCCAATATCGCTCCTCAACGGTCATAACGGCCTTCTCCCTTGGCGCTACCCAGCTCGACCTTCCCTTCGTTTATTTTGTGTAATCTTTCTATATTAAATCGGAGTGGTTAGTGTAGAGATTCGAGGCGAACCACCACAGAAGCTAAGCTCCTTGATTAGCATCCTATTTCAACTGAATACCGAAATGTTTGCCAATCGTCTCCAATTTTTCATTTTAATCTCATTCATACTTTAGTATACATGTTTTCATCTCAAATATTTTTGGGACAAACGTTCTTCTTAATGGAGATCGACAATTAGGCGAGAACTTGGTAATCAGTATGTTCCGAAAAATTGCACTCCAATTCCTGGAACTTGGTTGAGAATTTCACGTTGAAGGTTCGTTGAATTTGGTACGTTAAATCGAAAATTCACTCACTGGATCGTGCATGACAGGAACATTTTAATGTTGTCTTCAATTTTCGCAAGAGGTGGTTTGGTCTCGTTATTTATTATGGCGTTATACCTCATTATTACGACTTGTGGTGTAGGAAAGATGATAACGTGGCGTATACTGCATAGTCCGGGTTAGTCCACGAGATTTTTCTCTTTTTTATTCAAAATGGAAAAATGTTCAATTCATGAGAACACGGATAATGACAATTAAGTGCACCATTTAGCGTCAAAATTACTTCATTATCAACGGCTTGACGACCGGTGGAGGAGGAGGGGTGGGGGGGGGGGGGGGTTAAACTCAAAAAACTCGTAGTGGTGATATTTGAGGATTCCATCGGGACTCAGTATTATTTTAATGGACCTTGAATAGAAAACTAAACTAATTATCTCCCTCGGCTGAGGAGCGAGGGACCTCCGCTCGAAGTTGTCAGTACCATTAACTTTTGTCTGGGAATAGCAAGGAAATGAAGAGCTTGAAAATCCAATCAAACGCTTCTTGATGTAAAATCAAGCTTCTGACGGGAAAGCATTGATTAATTTCCTCCTCTTTTCCAGCGGAAGCGGCGAACGGAGGTCGGTAATTAGCTCGAGGCGTCGTTAGTTACGTTAGTTAAGCCGGCGAAGAACGTTAACGAACATTTTACATTATTAGCGTAAATTTCTAGATGTGTATTATAATCATTGTGAGCTTATAGTATAATCAATATGGGCAATCACTAAGTACCTACTAACAATAGTGTTAATTAGTGACATTACAGCCAGTTCCCATAAAAGCTTCATTTTTGTTGGAGGTGGTCTAGCATGAAAGGAAAAAAATTTACCTCCCCCGCCCCTCAAAATTTGATGGTTTCGGTTTCCAGGTATGAAGAATCCGAAAATGCAATAAAAATATTTCTATCTGTCTGCCGTACGCAGTACTCAGTACTTAGCACTTTTCTTATTTAACATGAACCAAAATTGATGAAATTTGGTTTGTAGCGAAGCTCGGCGTTACTGTCAGTCATCTCTATCGGGTTAAAAATAGGGGTTGAAACTTTCAGAACGCCTTAGCTCGAAAAATTACAATAGAAGGCTATGGTTTTTTACGTTTTAAATTTATATTGAACTAAAGAATTTTTTGCGACCGCCCGGAGCATTGTATGACCAGCCGTGCGTTTGCACCGAAAACCCTCGTCAACATGATCGTGAATCAAGCGGTATAAATCCGGCCCAGATATCATCACCAGGGAGCACCTGATTATAATCATGGATGGCTGTATGAAGTCGAGTTGGTTGTTCTGTGATATTATTTCATCTGAAAAATGATGGATCTTTTGGATTTTGTTGATAGGTACTTTTGCTACTTGAACAACCGTTGAAGTTTATTGATGGGCACATTATTACACAACGGTTCATTATACTAGCTACGTAGAAGTGGTACCTATACAGGTAAATTATTACACAACGGTTTATTATTTGCCTTATGATTCATGAATAACTACAAATAATTAATGATTGAATTATTGAATCAGGCGCATTTTTAGGAAACTTCAATTCCGGGGCCGGCTCCAGTACTCGATTTAGGGCTTTCCTGGGGGGTGCTCGAGGGTACTGACCACAGACAGTGATGGTGATCTATGCAGAAGGGACATCTACACTGATAAATAATAAACCGTTGTGTAATAATTTGCAGCTTCAAGGCAAACTTTGCACAGGAGCAGCACAATCTTCAAAAACATTCGGGTTTTGATGAAATCGTACTTGGGACGAACTCGCACGTACCCTCGAGATTTCAAGTCATCAAGCAGGTAAATTCATTATTTTCTGAATAGTTAGGGCATTTTAAGGGTGCAGGTATACAGAAGAATGACCAGACGGTATAATACGTGTGCGGACAACGGTGAACCGTTGTGGACGAATTCGCAGTGATTTTTCCAGCTCGACTTCAAAGGTTTATTAGGCACAGGCCGTAAACAAAAACTCACTTGAAATCTATTAGGCAGGTACTCGTACGCTCACTGAACAGTCACAGTCATATTTTCGACTGCAATAACATAATAATATATGAGTTACTGAACTCTGTTCCAACGACCAACACTTTGACTAATGCACGGTGCATATTTATCTCTATATATTATAAAAACGAATCTCTGTGTGTGTGTCTGTCTGTCTGTCTTCCCACGGCCTAACGGCTCGACGGATATCGACCAAATTTGGCACGAATATCCAGTAGGCTCCCAAGTTGTGCAACGTCGCATTTTTAATTCCCTGACCATAGCGGAACTATGGTCGACCATGGTCAACTCCTGAATGGCTTGACGGATATCGACCAAATTTGGCACGAATATCCAGTAGGCTCCCAAGTTGTGCAACGTTGCATTTTTAATTCCCTCACCATAGCGGAACTATGGTCGACCATGGTCAACTTCGTTAATTGAAATGATAACCCCTATTTTTTATCGCGTATTCGTAATCTACGTGAAATTCTATCTACGATCGACCCTTCGGACTACCCCCGCGGTCGACCATAGCGCATCCATGGGCCCCTCCATGGTCGAATCCCGAATTGCTCAACGGATATCGACCAAATTTGGCACCAATATCCGGTAGCCTCCCAAGTTGAACGTAGGCGCATTTTTAATTCTCTGACCATAGCGGAAATATGGTCGACCATGGTCAACTCCTGAATGGCTTGACGGATTTTGATAAAATTGGGCACAAATACCCGGTAGGCTATGGGATTTTTCCGTCGTTTGTTGGTTCCACGATACTGCGTACAGCGAATCTCGGATAGCGAGCGAAGCGAGCGGTCAGGCTAATATAGAGATAACGTATGGACTTGTCACCTAACTATGTTCCCTCAACTAGTCCAACTTGACTGCTCCTTCATCAATTCATCGAATTTAATCTCACACCTTTTGTGGTAAGCCATCACGCAATATGGAACAAACAAAAAATAAACCTTTAGCTTACCACCAATTTATTTAAAACAAAGCTTTTCGCTCGAACTGTGAGCATCATCAAGTCGCGAAGGCGACGGAATCGCAAGACGGAACCGAACCTTTTGGGAGCAACGTGGAATGAACAAAAAATTAACCTTTAGCTTACCAACGATTAATTTAAAACACAGCTTTTCGCTCAAACTGTGAGCATCATCAGACAGGTTAACATTCATGTGAGTACCTACCTGATGATGCTCACAATTTGAGCGAAAAGCTTTGTTTTAAATAAATTGGTTGTAAACTAAAGGTTTATTTTTTATTTATTCCACATTGCTCCCAAAAGGTTCGGTTACGTTTTCCGATTCCGTCTCCATCGCGAAGTGGAAAATCCTGCGTCCTGGTTCGGCTGCCCGAGAGGACGACGTCTTTTCATCGTCCCCGTCCATGGGAAACCCCAGGTGCACCCACACAGCTAACACGTCAGACCTTTCCCACCAGACAGAGACGTACGAACAACATCGAAAAACGTTGGAAAGTCCTTGTCACATGGATTTATTATTTTACTGGACAAACCTACACAAATTTTGGCTGTTCATTTGTTGTTTCGTTCACGTGCAATAATTGAAATGGCTGTTTTTGATGGTTTCCGCCACTTTCGGTCCCCCAAAAACACGAATTAGGCTCCTATTTTCGCGACAAACTATCTTTGATCATTGATAGTGCCATTTAATTATCTCAATTTACCTGTTGATACTACTTCTAGTGTTACTATACAAATTGATGGTGATTTCAGACAATTTCCCAGGTTTTTTACTCATAAAAAAGGAATTTTGGGAGCTGAACCTTCGTTACAACCTCAATTCTCCACTCTTTCACGGAACACATATTCGATGATGATGAAATTCGGGTTATAGGTTCCGTTCGGGGTCTAGTTGGTCTTCGAAGCTCGGCGTTACTGTCAGTCACCTCTAAGGGGTTCAAAATAGGGGTTGGAATTTTCAGAACGCCGTAGCTCGAAAACTTTCCATGGAAGGGTAAGGTTTTTTTTACGTTATTAAATTTGTCTTGAGCTAAACAATTTTTTGAGACCACCCGGAGCATTGTACGTCCAGCCGTTCGTGTGCACCAAAAAGCTTCGTCAACACGATCGTGAATCAAACTGTTTAAATCCGGCCGGGATATCATCACTACGGAGCAGTTGATTATAATCAAGGATGGCTGTATGAAGTTGAGTTGGTTGTTCTGCGATATTATTTCATTTGATAAGTGATGGACTATTGGATTTTGTTGGTCGGTACTTTTGCAACTTGAAGGGTGAATGAATTCGAATTGTATACATTTAACCCAAATTAATGTCATCACC
The DNA here is from genome assembly GCA_954871275.1 of Leptopterna dolabrata. Lineage (NCBI taxonomy): Eukaryota > Metazoa > Arthropoda > Insecta > Hemiptera > Miridae > Leptopterna > Leptopterna dolabrata. The sequence continues at coordinate 37,576,757 of OX940983.1, forward strand.
AGGAACGCGCTAACAATCGGGAATTGGCTCGAGATAAAATCATTGCCAGGGATCACCTGATTATAATCACGGAGTATGAAGTCGAGTTGGTTGTTCTGTGATATTATTTCATTCGGAAAATTATGGTTCTTTTGAAGTTTTTTGGTAGGTAGTGAAACTTGAACAAACGTTGAAGTATTATTGATGGGTAAATTATTATGAATTATGAAGGGGCTGGAGTTTGTTGGTAGGTACGTTTGCAACTTTTTTCACTCATCAACAATTTCACTTCAGAGCTTCATTATTTGCGTTTCTTTTTGTTAGGTACTGTTTGTCATCGGCAGAATTATTTTAGCCACATTTAACTCGTGATTTAGGTAGGTACCTAGTAACGAGTACGGGGTTAGGTACTAACCTACGGAGGGTCTGTGATCTACATAATATGTATAGAATAGTACATATCATATTATATAGACGGGTTATCTATACAGAGAGCTGTGATCTGTAACAGAAGGGTATTCCGTACAAAATAATAAACCGTTGTGCGGGGATTTGCAGCGTTTTTAGACCGAAATCAAGTAGATACGGATCATACGGCGGACGGACTTAGCATTTTGGGAATCTACACACCTTGAAACAAAAATGGAAGCATCTTCAGGGGGTGTTATAAACATATTTTCCTAAGCGAATACACGTGTATTATTCACAGAATAATAAACCAAAATAATCCCAGTAAGCAAGACATTTTAGAAGTCTCAACGACCATTCATTCATCACGAACGAATCCTAATGCAAATAGATTACGACGAGTCATCCCCAATTATGAAACTCCCAAAAATATTATTCGTTATCATGTTTCAACGCCGAACAGGGGCCATCGGTGGGGGGGGGGGGGGGGGGAATACGTTAAGCACAGCTTTGTTCTCGCAGTTTCCAAACACGCGGTTCTTTGGAAAGTTGCGTTTTCTCGGAGTTGTGATGAAATCCGATTGTTTCTTCGAGTAACTGGCAGTCTTTAATACCAAGGCAACAACACCAACCATTCGGAATGCTGAACTATACTCTGGAAAATTGCACATTAAAGCACAGAGCTTGCATTATTATCCGCATTAAAATATGAATAAATAAAAACAACTAATAAAATGCCTTTGTTCGACAGCTCCAAATGACATCCACATCACAAACCTTCACTGTTAATAATTCTACTGAACATATACACGAATGATTGGTTTAATAACGCAATATATTCAGACAGGATTATTTGACAGGCATGAAAAAACATATACAAGTCGATTTGTTTCCAGTAATAATTTATTCCAACAGGTATTTATTTATTCAAACTTGTAAACCCGCTGTGTTGATTTCCAATTCAAATTCTGCCCAAAGTGTTGGGGTAAACAGTTCGAGGGAAGGCATTCGAAAACCGTGTCAATTTAGCGAGTTAACACTCGCGTCTAATATATTGCACTACAATGGAAATATTCGTACAAGAAGTGTGAGGCGCATGGCTCACTCGTTTCCATAATTTGACTGCGGTGACATGAACGACTACAATATTCACTAGGAATTTCATTGCAGTCATTGGAAATAATCAAAGTTAAAAGAATTACAAGAATGTGCTCCCGGTTCGAGCGTCCGCAGAGAGTTGTTACAGCCGCAGAGTGTAGGTGTTCCACATCAGCTTACTATTAACTAAATCATTCAAGTTACCATCCCGCACAGTAAAATACATATAGGTAAACTGCGTCACAATACAGGTGGGTAGAACAACAGGCCATGATTTGGAAGCAAATTTCAAGAAGGTCGAAAATACGTCTGAAATTAGAGTTTATCTCTATATTTTTGATAGAAATGTCATCAAATCAAAATTTCAAAGAAAGGTTCCCGTCATGCTACTTAGCCATATGAGCGAATTTTGCTTATAATTTTCAATAAACGAACCGTTGAAATCGAGCATGAAACAATTTTTAACCCCCCCCCCCCCCCCCCCCAAAGACGTAAAAATTTTAAGGTTTCCTTTTCAAGGTACGTAGAATCCGAAAATGAAATGTAAAACAATTTATTTTTACCATCCACCGTATTTCGCAATTTCCTTGGTTACCATGAACGAAAATTAATGAAATTTGGTTTGTGGGTCCCATTTGGGGTCTAGTTGGTCCGCGTTACTGTCAGCCATCTCTAAGGAGTGAAAAATTGGGGTTGAAATTTCAACCCCAATGCACGTTAAACGTTTTGGTTTAATTATTCTGTGAATAATACACCTATGTATTCGCTCAGCAAAAAAATTTTATAATACCCCCTCAAACTTTTTTCTTTTCCTTCTCAAGGTGCGTAGATTCCAAAAATGCAATGTCCGTTCGCCGTACGCCGTATCACGTGTACCGGCTTCATTTTCGGTCTAAAAAATTCGTTCTTTCGCACACATGCTTCATTTGGGCCCTAGTTGTGTCCCGAAACTTTTCAGCCCGATCGGAATATCACAGGGGTGTTATGAGTAAAAATGTGTGTAAAAATAGGTACTTTTTGCGTTTTAGCAACATATTAGTAACATGAGCTTCTGAGATATCGTTTTCCATGTTTTTGGGGACTTTTCCATGTTATGAATGAAAAACCTGGGAAATAGTCTGCAATCACCATCAATTTGTAGAATAACACTGGAAAAAGTGTTAACTCTGGCAAATTGTCTGAGATCACCATACATTTGTATAATAACACTAGAAGTAGTATCAACAGGTGAATCAGGACAATTCAATGGCACTATCAATGATCAAAGGTAATCTGTAAAAATATAGGACCCTAATTCGTGTTTTTGGGGGCCAAAATTGGTCGAAACCATCAAAAACAGCTATTTCAATTATTGCGCATGAAAGAAACGATTAACGAGCAGCCAACATTTCCGTAGGTATGTCCAATAGAATAATAAACCCACGGGACAAGGACTTTGCAGCGTTTCTACTTTATAAGTCTTTAAAAACAATAATTTGTTTTGCTGCCTGTTACTAGTTTATGGCAGGAGGTTTGATAACGTGCCACTAGGTGTCCAACAGCCCAAGACCAACAACCACATCACCTAGTGGCGAGCTGGCTGCCGCAGTCGGAACGAAAAGCCACTTGAAAAGGCTGTTACTTCACTTTACTTTTACGTAGCGAGCAGCTCTTCACCAGGGCAGTTCTTTCCTAAAGGTCGATACGGGGCGTAGCCACCCACCCGCCTATATAGTTCTACAGAAATATTCCTTATATTATATATATCGATACCTGGATATAAGGAACCTGTATATAAGGAAATCCTCTATGTAAGGAATCAAATTCCCGGTCCCACCCCCTTGAGGCCCAAAAACCTCTTTGTACGGAATTTCGTTACCTCTATGTAAGGAATCTCGGCTGGCCGGTCTTTGCCTCTGTGTAAGGAAAATTTCCAAGACGCTACCTCTGTGTAAGGAAGTTCCCCCCTTCCCCTTCATGAATCATGCGTTGTTTATTTGTTTATATATGCAGTTCCTTCCTTCTTCCTGATGAATCCAGCTCGGTGGTCGTAGATCCAGAACCCCCCAGAGAAGGCGAAAGGGTGCAGGTGATGGCATCCTTACCATCGTCTTCTGGAGAGGAACCAACATTTGATGATTACGTTGACGTTGATCGCGACCTCATGATAACGGGCACGAGAACGGATGAAGAGATCATCGCTGAGCGCACCCACACAACGATCGAGTATTCGGATGAAGAAGATCCTGCAGAAGACACTCCAGTGCCTACGAGGAAGGAAGCACTTGCAGGATTGGCCACTGCTTTGAAGTTTTTCGAGTGTAACGTCAGTGATATATCATCGTTTGATCATATTTGGGAGCTCGAGAAAGTCATTAAAGGAGTAGAAACCGGTAGCATACAACAAGCAAAAGTGACTAATTATTTCAGCAGTAAAAATTAAGTTCTTAACTTAGTTTTCAAATTACATTCAAAAATACATTTTTTCAAATTCAAAATTGAAAATTCATTATGTACCTACCTCTAAATAAGGAATTTTTGACTGATAAAACCTGAATGTAAGGAAACCTGGATTCACGGAAAACCTGGATATAAAGAAACAAATTCTGGCTCCTTGGGATTCCTTATATCCAGGTTTTACTGTATGTAATATCGATAGTCAACCCAACCAAATCCTTGAATAGTTATTCACTGTTTTCCGTCAAGAAACTCCACCATTCCACGTCATCTTACGCTATAAACGCTCTTGGATAATCAGTTTGACCTGTGTTGATTTGATATTCAATCGCATTTGCCCTCCATTGAAATCCCAAAATTAACTGTAATTCCAGATCTGAGATGAGATTTGAAACGGTTCATTCAATTGGCGAATCCGCTACCCAGGGCCACAGCTCAGCGAGAGACGTCTGATGACTTTAATTAGGCCGATGGATTTTCGATATTACCGAGAGCCCTTCTATAAGTTCTCCGCCAGGAATTTCATTAGCATGCCTCCCCCCCCCCCCCCCCCACACCATTCCCTCACCAGCTATTACACTCCTTCACCTGGATCGTGTTCTTCGTTGGATTCCTTGCTTTTCGTCAAAGGAAAACATCCTACTGACCGCCTTTCCTCGACCCTCAGGTCGCTTCTTTAGAGCGAGGATTTCATTCGAGATTGAATTCTGGCGTTGAATTACCTCCTTTCAGGGAAGATTAACTTGAGCCGAGTCCAGTAATAACATAGCTTCGCCTCTTTTTCATCAACGAAAAATCAATTATTTGCCACCCAATCAGTAACGGGTAGCAGGGGCTGCGTCCATAAGGCCACTGCCCCGGCACACAAAAACACTGTATATTATGTATAGGTAGTAAGTTAAAATAATAAACCGTTGTGCAGGGATTTGCAGCGTTTTTATTTTGTTACCTCGCATACCTACTGTTCCTTTCTAGCTTTCTCTGTTCTTATCAATAATTTATTATTAAATAAATCATTTAATTGAGTTTTAATGCGTATTTTTGTGTCTATTTAACAACCAAAACTTTACAAATCTTACAGTAAAATTTTTCCACTTCATGGAAAAACATTGAATCATGGATATGTTTTTGGGCGCTGTATTTTCACATCCACTTTTCAATGTTTTTCCATGAAGTGAAAAAAATGATATAAATTTTTGAATTGATTGATAATGAAAAAAGTGCAATTGGTAAAATTTATTGTACAGAAATTGGGTCAGTAATAGACAATAACGGACGATGATAACTAAAGTAAGAAATACTTTATGTAGCTGCACAAGTAGTGTGCACCTGACGAACCTTCTCGTAAGAACGTTCACGTAGACGACCACTATTCGGATCTAACAAATTCCAACATCATCATCATCATCATTTCATTATTAGAAGGCACACTTTTAGGTGCTACCTTCCAATCGCTACCTTCCAATTCGTTCAATAAAATGGTTTGTGCTCATTTCATTATTGTTTCGCTGGGTATTGTCGGTAACTACACACGCACATCTCCAAATTGTTTATCGGTTGCAGCGTTGCATTTTTTTCGGTCGCAAATTTTAGAATGACCCCCCAGGGCAAAAACATATCCATGTTAAAAAACCTCCATTGTTCAGTTGGCATTTGAATTTCCCTCCCGCCTAGAATTTTTGACAAAGTTCAACAGCGACTCGCCAGATTTCTCTGGCTATGGAATGGAAATTCTATGGATATTCAATTATATAGTAGAGCATCCATGGTGTGCTGTGCTCCATAGACCAAGCATGCTATCGGAATAAAGCGACAGTAATCGATGACCTGCAATCGAAATCGAAATAGGCTCTTGAAACTAGCAGGTCCTGGAACCTGGTGTCGCCAAGGCAACTGAGAAAAGTAGCCCATCCCGCATGCTCAGTAGAGTAAAAATGTTGTTTGCCACGCCCACATTGGGCCCAGTCCCCAAAATCTGATTTCTACTCCAAAATCGTTCGTTTTCACAATCTATTCGATCCCTTCGATTCAATTTGTTGTTGTTGTTTTTCTTGAGGGTGCCGGGAAGAAACACTCTTCACGCAGGCACTGGTGGTTAGAGGGTACGTTTTTTCTTCTTATGCATTCGATTCGCCAACTCCATACGAGATTCTTCTTCGTCTTCTGATTTGTTTTTGTTATGCATTATATTATTAGCTTTCTCTGTTGAGTCAGTTGTCAGTTTTTAATTTTTTGCGTCAAATTGAGCGCTTTTTGCGTTCGGTCCGGTTCTGATGACAGATTTGTATTCGTGGTAACTACGTGTATTTTGTCCTGTTTGCTGTTTGTGGTCTTGTGGATTGATCGGCGTCCTAACACGTAGATAACTACCTAGCTTCAAGTCAGTAGCTTCTCCATTAGTTTAATATATTTTTATAACATGAATTCGGTGGCTCATTTGCAGTAGAAATTGTGGACGTTTTCGTACAACGATAGATTGTTGATTGAAAGGGAATTAGCTGAATATCAATCAGTAAATAAGGGAAGGGTGTTTATTGTTGCCTCGAGGTATTTTGTAGACAAATCTCTTGGTTTTGTGTTCTGGTTTGGTGCCCCACCGTTTTCAGAGCCCACGTACCGCTACCGACGGGTAGGGTACAAACCAAATCTGAGGGCATATTAGTTGGTATAACAACTGCATATAAATATAATTATCAATTGACGGTACCAATATTGTGGCAGTAACTAAAATCTATTATGAAAGAGCCACCTTATGAGTGAGTTTTTCTGTTTATAACGTAGGTATATAAATCAATTCATAATTCCACATAAAGACAAAAACATGATATAGTCCATATCCCCCTAACTTTAAAAGTACTCCTGCCAAAATCATAAAACCCGCAACCGGGGCCTCCACATGAGCTTTTGTCAACCAAAAACGCTGCAAAGTCCTTGTCACATGGGTTTATTATTCTATTGGACATACCTACAGAAACGTTGGCTGTTTATTTATTGTTTCTTTCATATAAAATAATTTAAATAGCTCTTTCTGGTGGTTTCCACCAATTTTGGCCCCCAAAACACGAATTAGGTACGCTCCTTTTTTTTTAAATTATCTTTGATCATTGATAGTACCATTTAATCGTCTTGATCCACCTCTTGATACTTTTTCTAGTGTTATTCTACAAATTGATGGTGATTTCAGACGATTTTCCAGGTTTTTGACTTATAAAAAATCAATTTTGGGAGCTGAACATCTGGTACAACCTCAATTTTCCACTCTTTGGTCAAAATCGACTTCATATTCGGTCTTCTCGTCCCCAAAAACATGAAAAACGATACCTCAAAAGCTCATTTTACTAACATGCTGCTAAAACGCATAAAGTACCTATTTTTACACACATTTTCACTCATAACACCCCTGGGTATATTCCGATCGGGCTGAAAAGTTTCGGGACACAAATAGGGCCCAAATGGAGCATGTGTGCGAAAGAACGAATTTTTTAGACCAAAAATGAAGCCTGTACACGTGATACGGCGTACGGCGGACGGACATTGCATTTTTTGAATCTACGCACCTTGAAACGGAAAAGAAAAAATTTTGAGGGGGTGTTATAAAAATTTTTTGTTGAGCGAATACATAGGTGTATTATTCACAGAATAATAAACCAAAATGAATACAAATTATAGGTATTTTTACTAAAAAAAAAACCTATCAGCAAAGAAATAGTTATTATAAAATATATAGTTATAGTTATAAATAGTTATTACAGTTATTATAAATATAAGTTATAATCACTATCAATGCGAAAATAAAATAATCTAAAACAATAATTTCTTATATATAAAAAATTGCTAAAACGAAGGAAAAGAAAAAATAGGGTGTAAAATAAAAGATAGTAACCTGCCATTAAACTTCGGGCGATAACATCATCCAAAAGTCATAATCAGGGTAGGATTCATACGACATTCAAAAAATAAATGGTATAAAAAACAATCTATTAACACTAAAAGAAAATACAAGAAAAATCAATAAAACCATATTCATCATTATAAACCCGAAACAAAATAGTTATTTTTATAAACCCCTCCAAACTACCAAAATAATCAACAAAACAATCCAAAATCTTAAACATTTTAATGAAAAAGATACTTAATCCACCCCCCCCCCCCCCCCCCCCCGCCCCAAAATGACTCAATATTCAATACCAATTAAGTATTATATTTATATTAAAAAACACACAGAACAAAAATATCAAACATAAGATCAAACATATCAATTCAAGAAATTCACTGAGAGCCAAAAATGATAAAGAAAACATCAACTTTATCATTTAATCATAAATATGGAATTAATATGATAATTACTAAATTACGAATTAAGGCCACCGAGATAGATAACCCTAAAACCGCCACATAAACAGAATACGTTTAAAAAAACCAAAACAAGATAATAGGTATATCCCTACAAAATGCATACAAAAATTATAAAAAAGGTATGTAGGTAGGTAGGTGCATACTCAACCTACCCTTCAAATTACTACCTACATTATGAAACATTTTCCATAGCTGTTTCAACCTTATAATTTTTGACGTTCTAAAGTGTTTAAAAAAGCTAACTCCTCGATTACAATCATAACTGGCTGTCTTAAAAACCGATATATTTAAATTAGGCACGATGTGATGGGCGGGGATTGATAACCGCCAGTGTATGTGCACTCTCTCTGAAGTTCTCAATTTTTTAGAATTTAGACCTGGGTATAATATGATGGCTGATGATGGAAAAAATTCTCATTGTCTTTTACCTCGCTCCTCGCTCTTCCATCTTTGAATTCACTCCCAGCCCTCTCAACGCAGTATTCGCATTCTCCCCTCGCTCCAGTCCGTCAATTACCTTCTTGTACTCGTCAAACTCAAACGAAAGAATACAACTTATCTCGAGCTCCTGACGCCCTTTGCGATCTTCCTTTTCCACCCGTTCATATTGTTCTCTCTTCCTCCGCCCTTCTCTTATCTATTCCACCCACAATTTTCTATTCCCCTCGCCACCCCTCGCTCCACCACGGAGATACCGACTGTCATCGACTGACATAAAATAGAATGTTTTAGATAGAATTCCCCCTCACTTCTTTATTTTCTTTTTCCTTAGCAATTATTTATACAACAGGCTTTGTCTGTTTTCCGAAAGTAAAATTATCTTCTGTTTGTACTGACATTCTGTGGGACAACGCTCACATCCAATCTAGATCGTTCTATTTTGGTAAAATTTGAAACCTTCCATTGATAGGACCTCCTCACACCATTCCATCTATGTCCAAATACACGGTTTGCTGATGCCTTTATTATGGGAATTTCTCCTCTGACTGGATGGACCTCCTCACACCATTGTTGTTTTTCATACAAAACGGGGATCAAACTTGGATTTTTGGGGGTCAAAAATTGGAAATAAGGGCTAAAATCAATATTAATTCACCTGACGTTGTGGGATGGTGACTTGCGATGATGAAGATATTTTTCTCAAAAGTTAGGCGGTCAAATTTGATCTTTATAGGGGTGAAAAATCTGTAAAAATGGTTAAAATCACGAAAAAGTTATGTAATTTTATTTAAAGTGGTATGGTTTCTCGCTACATCATAGTGTCGTTTTCCATGTTTTTTAGAGCGAGAAGACCGAGTATGAAGTTGATTTTACCAAAAAGTGAAGAATTGAGGTTGCAACAAAGGTTCAGCTCTCAAAATTCATTTTTTATGAGTCAAAACTTTGGAAATTGTCTGAAATCACCATAAATTTGTATAATAACACTAGAAGTAGTACCAACAGGTGAATCGAGACAAATAAATGGCACTGTCAATAATCAAAGATACTTTGTTTTAAAAAAATTTAAAAAAATAGGAGCCGAATTCGAGTTATTGGGGTGGGCCAAAATTGATGGAAACCATCAAAAATATCTATTTAAATTACTGCACACGAAAGAAACAACAATTGAACAGCCAAACGTTTCTGTACACATGTCCAGTAGAATAATAAATCCATGTGACAAGGACTTAGCAGCGTTTTCTTTTGCCTTTCAGTGCTTCGAGGCGAGAGAACACCTTGCGGTAGGTATGTGCTCCCTAGCAAACGTAAACAACTATCTCGGGTCTGCAAATCCATCTCCGCATCTCCCACAATAACGACTAATAAATTAGGTAACCTTTGGAGTGCAAAGGTTTCTTTGATACTTTTATAATAAATAGCATGCAGAGCTAGGAACACGCTTAAATGAAATGGGTTCTGAGAGTTCAACCCACTTATTACAATTTTTTTCCCCGCTCACAGAGCCACCGCTGTGTGCAGAGTGAACACGAGGTTTTCCCTTCATTCTGTTATGAAAGCTTTGATTAGATCTTTCGTATAACGAAAATGCTGCAAATTGTATCACAAAGGATTCCACAAAAAACGAATTCTCGTTCCATGTTGTGTCGGAATCTCTTACAAGGTATACTCAGAAGGAGGAAAAACCACTTCTAGACAGTGATCTCGCTGATTTATGACCCCACAGTTGAAAAACTAACAGCATTCATAATCAGTAATCAAACATCTAATACGTCTCTCCCCTGGCTTTCCCATTCCATGATGTATTAATATCATTTCATCATCATTGTGAGTGTTCATCAATAGGTAGAATTCTCAAGCAGTACAAAAACATTTATTTCCTCAAAATCACTAAGGTTTCACTTCTGCAGGTTAATTTATTTTTGATCGCAGCCTGAGTGGAAATCACATTACGGTAAATTAGGTTGGTACAAATCTGTGAAGTGTTTCGGTGTAGGTACTACCACTCCCCGAAGCCACAGGTAATGGCCTGAGACCTCAAATTTGAGTCATTTCACACACACTCACACACGCGTGCGCGCATGCACATTTACACAAGGGATTATTATTTTCCGGTATAACTACCTGCAGTGAATGTATATTTGACGCACATCCACTACGACAGGCGTTGAGGGGAGGATGTGCCCGGTTTGGTTATAGGCATACTACCACCATGCCCGGGATCTTTTTGGATGTATGTCCGGTTTGGTTATGGGCGGACCACCACCATGCCCAGGATCTTTTTGGTATAAGGAGAGATGAGGAGTGAGGAGAGAGAGATAAGTCAGCGACTTAAGGAGAGTGTAGAATGGTTGGAAAGGCGAAGGAGGCGAGTATATATAGCCTTGAGGGCTATCTCCCTCCATCCTCCAGCTAGTGGAGGATGGTGGGGATCCCCCACTGGGTACCTCGGTTCTCCTGCGTCTTCCTGCGTCTGGCACTTCTATGTTTATTTGGCGAGATCTCAAGTTTACAAGGAGTGGTTCTGGGAGGATACCACGACACTACCCATTCAGCGTAGATCACTGTTTTCTGTTTCTCGTGATTCCCTCTCAGAATCCATTCCTTTAATTATTGTGTGATTTCTAACAAATAAATGCTGAGAACCTCGAGCTGGTAAACAACATGGGGTTTCCCCAACCGCCATCCGCCTCAAACGACCGATTGTGGACCGGGGACGGGTGGAAAAGTCCCTATAAAAACTCGCCTCTCTGGCCCAGCTCAGCACTCGACGCAGGGGCGGCAAATTTTATAAGTAAATCGATATATCGGTTTTCCGATATATAGCAAGCAACATACCGATGGTACAAAAATTGCGGGTGAAAAATATCGATATAATATACGATATACCGGAATTTTGATATATCACTAAATATAAGTCAAAGCTGAGGGTTAAATGAGTGATAGAAATATCTTACAATAAACATAATACACACATGTATTTAGTGAAAGTAACAAAATAAGCCTATTACATTTTTCAGTTTCTTACTTAGGTTACTTTAGTACATGATCGTGCAAACTGACTATAGGCCTACGCACGCTTCATTAACTGTGAAATAAAATAAAAATGAATGAAAGTTGGTCATAATAAAGTGAGTAAAATATACCTGTACCTATACGCCAACCAAATCGTAAGTCAAAACTAAGTGTTGAATCAGTGATCAGAACCACGAAACCCCACTTTTTAGAGTCGAGTGGATGTAGAATGTGCGAGTTTTTGTACATCACTGACGACATCTACTAGGCCGATAACTCGGTTCAAAAATATCGATATTCCCGATACTATCGAACGTCAAAAACCGATACCGATATATCGGAACCTAAATATCGATATTTCCGATCTATCGATATTTGGTTTCCATCCCTAATTCGACGACTCGACCCCTCGTCAACTTGCGACTTCTCTCTCGAACCTCTCTCTCTCACCCTTTCCCTCTCACACCCTTTCTCTCTCTCTCATACCCTTCCTGACGCCTGCTGTTGGTGAAAACCGCGGGGCGCCTCCCTTTCCTCTAACACCTGCTGTTGGTGAAAACCGCGGGGTGTTAGCCTTCATCTTCCTGGTGTCTGCTGTAGGTGAAAACCGCGGGACACATCCTTCTCACCTAGTACCTGCTGTTGGTGAAAACCGTGGGGCACTAGCCACCTATACAACTAACTCCTGCTGTTGGTGAAAACCGCGGGGAGTTAGTCAAAAGACTCCATCCATAAGAGCACATCCTGCGACATCCATCGTCACACTCTTCTCACCTCCATCTCTCTTCCGCTCCTATCCAAAATTTCGTGACTAACTCACGACTTTCTGGTGGCCCCCTTCTCTCCAACCTTCTTTCGTGAAAACCCGCCGTTCACGACAAGTGGTGAACAGACACATACACGTACGCCACAGTGGTGACTTCGACAATCGGGCCATTTACTCGTACGAAGTTGAGCAACTCGGATACGCGTTTGCGCAAGCGCAGTGGCCGAGCTCCTCGAGTATTTCATGATCCGATCATTTTGTAATCCATAGGGGTCCGTCTATAAGATACAACCCAACTACCCACCGAGTTGAAGGAAAATTGGTTAGTAAGAAACTGGCTTCACCATGGATTTCGCCTTTGCGCATACACAATGGTTATACCATGATCCGACCGTTTTGAAATTCACATCGGACCATTTAGAAGCTACACCCCATCTACCCACCGAATTTGAGCAAAATTGAGCCTTCGATTCGCGAGAAATCGATTCGAACTCATCGCAACAGCGTATTTTCTTTTGAAAGGGGCTTTAAAAAAAAAACGGGTTAGTCTGCGGGAGGTTGGGGTTTGACTGAAACGAATGCGGCTTATCAAGTTTGGTCAGGAAGTTACGAGAAACTCCCTAATTCTCGAGACGTCGAACAGGGCTGCGGTGAAGGGAGTTTCCGGATCAGAGCTACGGGAGGATCAAGTGGAATGGCACAACTTGTACGAGCTCCGAAGGAATTTGGGCCTCAATCGCTTCCACAGCCCATTTTATCCTTGTAGAGGTTCCCACAGTATTAAAACCCCTCCGTCTGTGTTTTCCGTCACGAAATTAGATTAGACGGACCTGAACCAGCTTGGCCTCCCCTTATTTGACTTGGCTTCAGAGTTATTTGAAATATGAGCTACCCCCAGCGTGCTCTTGTGTGACGCCCGGAAAGTATAAAATTCCAGGCAAGCCGAGGACGTTGGATCCAAGGGTTAAATGCTAAAACCAATAAGGGATTACACAGTGAGTTGAATTACTTCATCTCTCGACGTGAGAAGGTGATGGAAGTACGCACAATAATAAATTTTGACAATAAACATCTATTAGTCAAATAGGGAGGGGGGGGAGGAGGAGGATATTTTACGATTCACCGTTGGTGCAAAGGTCCAATTAAAATCAGGAAGAGTTGTTTTCAAATATGAGAGGGAACAATTTTTTTGTCTCCAAAACCAGAATTGCCACGCGCATTTTACCTACGTTTTAGAGCTTTTTGAACAATTTTGGTTAGGTTTCTGTCTGCCTGTGTCACACGATCATGAATCAAACGGTATAAATCCGGCCCAGTTATCATCACTAGGGAGCACCTGATTATAATCAAGGATGGCTGTATGAAGTCGAGTTGGTTGTTCTGCGATATTATTTCATTTGATAAGTGATGGACTATTGGATTTTGTTGGTAGGTACTTGTGAAACTTGAACAAACGTTAAAGCATTACCTACTGATGGGCAAGTTATTACACAACGGTTCATTATACTTGACCACAAGGGTAGGTATTGACCACAGAAAACAGTGATCTACGCAGAAGGGGCATCTATTTCACTCCACATCAACAATTTTCCTTCAGAACTTCATTATTTGCGTTTTGTTTTTGCCATTTTAGTTACTGTTTATCATCGACAGAATTATTTTAGCAACACTTAACTCGTGTCATCACTAGGGGCGCGCTAACAATGTGGAATTGGCCCGAAATAAAATCACTGCTAGGGCTCACCTGATTATAATCAAGGAGTATGAAGTCAAGTTGGTTGTTCCGTGATATTATTTCATTTGAAAAATGATGGCTGTTTTGGAGTTTGTTGATAGGTACTTTTGCAACTTTTTTCACTCCACATCAACTATCTCCCTTCGGAACTTCATTAATTGCGTTTCTTTTTGCCATTTTAGGTACTGTTTGTCATCGACAGAATTATTTTAGCAACATTCAACTCGTAGTTTAGGTAGGTACCCAGTAACGAGTACGGGGTTAGGTACTAACCTACGGAGGATCTGCGATCTACATAATATGTATAGAATAGTACATATTATGTAATATAGACGGGTTATCTATACAGAGAGCTGTGATCTGTAACAGAAGGGTATTCTGTACAAAATAATAAACCGTTGTGCAGGGATTTGCAGCGTTTTTAATTTTTGTTTGCCCAGCATTCTATCGTCATGAGCATGGCGAACCTGTCATTTCTAGTTTTCAGGCAAATTTAATGGTGACATACTGTGAAGGCCACGAGGAAGCTTCTGTGCCATGTCCTTGGCAGTGTATTTCAATTTATTTTGATACCAGTTTCGGGACTGCGTGCCTCCATCATCAGCTCAGAGCTCCGTTCACCTTCTCTCTCTCATTTCCCATTCCGCTCTCCGTTGAAAACCGCTGATCCACACGGGAATGCCATCAATACATAAACCATTATGGACGAATTCTCTGCATTTTTGTTGGTTACCCTGACGTCTTCACGCAACGGAGTTGTTTTCCTGCCACACTCTGAATCCCCGTCGAGAAAGGATAATTTCATGTAGTTCCCCGCGGTGTTAAAAACAGCGTGAAAAAGTGGAAGAATGACGCAGAGGGAACAAAAACTCGCGGAGAAAAGGCAGTAGCCACTCCAATCTGCCCCTGATGACTACCACAAAGGGGATAAGAGACCTCGGAGGTGAAGGATTACTTACGTATGTTGACCTACCCCTCAAGATTCATCTGCTCCTTTTTGTTTCCGAGTTTTTCCACCAGCCGTCTCAGCCATTTTCTGGATTCCTCTTCCCTTTTCCTCTCACCGTACCAAGGATTTTCCCTGTTTACGGAAAGTTTTCTTTTTTTTTTCTTTCTTCTTTCCGCCTTCCTCCATTCCCCGATGACTTTGTGAGTCAACGACTTCGACGATCAGGTACCGCGAACCGGTTTGGTTCACGATTGTGTACACTGGGAGGACAAACATTTGCCAGCCTGTCATCTCCGCTCTGCGTTACTGCGGCTCGAATGGTTTTCGCTATTTGGCGCCGTCGATCGGCGATCCACAGATAAATAGGCAACGACAGTGAAACCAGTGGAACTGTTATGCGGTATTGTGGCTTGTGAGGGATCAGTGACGTTCCATTACTATCGACACAGCTACCTATACCTCCGATATTTGTATTCGATTACCAGAGGTTCGAAATCGTCGTGATACCGATAAAAATATGCCGTATCGGACTCAAATTGTCACTTCGTGTCTGGAAGATAATTATTACGTTTGTGTCACAACTACTAGTCACATGGGTTTATTATTCTATTGGACATACCTACAGAAATGTTTAATGTTCGTTTATTGTTTTTTTCATGTGCAACAACTGAAATAGCTATTTTTTATGGTTTCCACCAATTTTGGCCCTCAAAAACACGAATTAGGCTCGGTTTTTTTTAAACAGATTATTTTGATCATTGATAGTACCATTTAATTGTCTTGATTCACCGGATACAACTTCTAGTGTTATTATACAAATAGATGGTGATTTCAGACAAATTCCCATGTTTTTGACTAATAAAAAATGAATTTTAGGAGCTCAACCTTCGTTACAACCTCAATTCTTCACTCTTCGGTCAAAATCAACCAAATATTCGGTCTTCTCGCCCTAAAAAACATGGAAAACGATACCTCAAATGCTCATGTTCACTAAAACCTCAAAAATCCCTCGAAAACCCCGATTTTTACACCCATTTTTCTCCCATAACACCCCTGGGTGTATGTCGATCGGGCTGCCGAGTTTCGGAGCACAACAAGGATCCAAAGTGTTCCCAAATGGGGACCCAAAATGTGTGCGGAAGAACGACGATTTTAGACCAAAATTTAACGTAAATTGAAGGCTGAAACTTCGTTAGAACCTCAATGTTCCAGTCTTTGGTCAAAATCGACTTCATATTCGGTCTTCTCGTCCCAAAAACATGGAGAACGGTAACTCAAAAGCTAATGTTACTGAAACACAAGAAGTATCTATTTGTATACCCATTTTCACTGATAACATCCCTGGGCATATTCCGATCTGGCTGCAAAGTATCGGGACACAACTAGGGCTCAAATGGAGCATGTGTGCGAAACAACGAGTTTTTAAGACTGAAAATGAAGCCGGTATACGTGATACAGCGGACGGACAGTGCATTTTGGTTTATTATTCTCCGAATAATACACCTATGTATTCGCTCAGCAAAAAATGTTTATAACACCCCCTCAAAATTTTTCTTTTCCGTTTCAAGGTGCGTAGATTCCAAAAATGCAATGCCCGTCCGACGCCCGCGGTATCACGCGTACCGGCTTCATTTTCGGTCTAAAAAACTCTTTCTTTCGCACACATGCTCCATTTGGGCCCTAGTTGTGTCCCGAAACTTTTCAGCCCGATCGGAATATAACCAAAGATGTTATGAGTGTAAAATGGGTATAAAATAGGTATTCTTTGAGTCTTTGAGTTTTAGTGACATGAGCTTTTGAGGTATCGTTTTCCAAGTTTTTGGGACGAGAAGACCGAATATGAAGTCGATTTTGACGAAAGAGTGGAAAATTGAGGTTCTACCAGACGCTCAGCTCCCAACATTTATTTGTTATGAGTCAAAAACGTGGGAAATCCCTGAAATCACCATCAATTTGTATAATAACACTAGAAGAAGTGTCAACACGTTGAATTGACAAATTGAAAATTTGAGAGGGTGTTTTAAAAATTTTTTGCTGAGCGAATACATAGGTGTATTATTCACAGAATAATAAACCAAAAATACGCATCGGTGTGACGGACCCCAACACCCATAATTCCCCAAAAGAGGACCCCAAATTTCCCTTAAAAAAATGCCGCAATGAATCCCAATGCTTGAATTTAAAAAGCCCAGGGGTAGTGTGACGGACTCCGTCACCCGCCTTGCGGGGACAAGGGGCACAGTCCATAGGTAAGTTGGCGTCTCTTCATTATCTCAAGACCAACCTGACGGGGACGATCCATTCTGCTTCCAAGCCCTGAGTAATAATATCCTTCCTATCAACCAATTCAACTCCGTCGTTATTCCGATCGCATCCTATTTAAACCCTCCCGTCACAGCTGTTATTTCTATCGCCTACTTACACGATTACTGAAGACACTAACTTGTAGTATCGCGGTACGAAAACGAAGGCTAGAAATATATATATATATCGACTGTCAAAAATACCAACTTCTCGGTGTGTTCTTTTGTACAGTTCCCTTTCCCGATGGAAGAAGATATATATACAAGTGAGGTAACATTCTTCTCACAGTGGGTATAAAAAAAAGTCTCAAAGCGGTCAAATTTGAATTATTGGGGAGGGAGGGTCAAAAACCCTAAATTCTGTCAAATTTGTGGAAATCACCAGGCCAAGTCCTTGTCACTTGGGTTTATTATTCTATTGGACATAGTAGAGAAATTTTGGCTGTTCATTTATTGATTCTATCAATCATGCTTTTGATGGTTTCTACCAATTTTGGCCTCCCAAAAACACGATCTCGGTTCAATTTTTCTTTTATTTTTTGAACAGATTATCTTTGAACATTGACAGTGCCATTTAATTGTTTTTATTCACCTGTTACTACTACTAGTGTTATACAAATTTATGGTGATTTCATACAATTTCCCAGGTTTTGGGTATAATATATAATGAATTTTGGGAGCTTAACCTTCGTTACAACATCAATTCTTCACTCTACGGTCAAAATCTACTTCATACTAGGTCTTCCCGCCCTGAAAAACATGGAAAAACTCACAAGCTCATGTTCACTAAAACCTCAAAAATCCCACGAAAACCCCTATTTTTACACCCAATTTTCTCCCATAACACCCCTGGGTGCATTCCGATCGGGATGCCGAGCTTTGGAACACATGTAGGACCCAAATTTGTTCCCAAATGGGGACCCAAACTGTGTGCGGAAGAACGAAGATTTTAGACCAAAATGTGACGTGAATTTAAGGCTGAAACTTCGTTTTGGTCAAAATCGACTTCATACTTGGCCCTCTCGTCCTAAAAAACATGGAAAACGATGCCTCAAAAGCTCACGTTACTCAAACACGAAAAACACAAAAAATACCTATTTCTATACACATTTTTCACCTTAACACCCCTGGGTATATTCCGATCGGGCTGCAAAGTTTCGGGACACAACTAGGGCCCAAATGGAGCATGTGTGCGAATGATCGAATTTTTTAGACCGAAAATGAAGTAGTTATGCGTAAATACGGCGGACGGACATTGCATTTTTGGAATCTACGCACCTTGAAACTTTTTTGCTGAGCGATTACATAGGAGTATTATTCACAAAAAATAAACCAAAAACTACTATTTCAATATTTAAAAAAAAGTCGTCAGAACATGAATATTGATAAAAAGTGAGCTGTGAGCTGTTGTGGGTCAAAAATGGCTCAAATTTTAAATAGCAAAAATTGTACGTGGGTAGTACATATTTCTGAAATTCGCTCGTATGGTCATGCCGCATGACCGGAACTCAACATTCTAGGAAGGCAACTTCCCCCGACTTCCCGCCATCCGACTGCCCCAAAGTTAATAAATAATGAGCCGAGGGCTTCAGAAGGTCTCAGAGCCTGAGCCTGACAAATGGCTCGGCCACTTCAGCCCCGCGCACAACGTCGGCTTCGAGCGGACTTTGCCCTCCCCACCCACCACCACAAACCCAAAAAAAAAAGAACTTTTTTAGCCAAGAAAAACCTCGGGGGTGGACCGTTGGTGGACGGCGTTCTTTTTGTCAAAGTCACTTTTACCGCCCGACGAGCGGTCCATTACGAGTACAAAGTATTACAGAAGGGTACAGGAGGGGAGTGGTGGAGAGGGGGATGGATAGGAGGGGTAGGGGAGGGGATGTAGTGAGGGGTAGGGGAGGGGATGTAGTGATGGGGAGGGGAGGGGGTCCTCTAGTACCCATACCCACAAAGCCCCCAGGAAATCATCTCGAGCCCCACGAAAGGCACCGCCGGCGACGGCCGATACTCTTCCAACTTCCTTCGGGCGTTTGTCGCGACCGGAATCCAGTCAGCCGCAGTCAGCGAACGTACAATTCGACTTACACCCATCGATTTATGTGGTATAATTCGATGAGATCACCTACACTCACTCGATAGGTAGCTACTAAATCACACTTGGCCTGGAACTGAAGCAGACATGAGCGCCTACTCACGGAAAAGTTCAAAAAAACTACCCAAAAAACGCTGCAAATTATTACACAACGGGTTTATTCACTTGTACAGAAGATGTCCCTTCTGCGTAGATCAGTTTTCTGTGGTCAGTACCCTCGAGCTCCCCCCATGATAGCCCTGAATCGAGTAGGGGAGACCGGGGCAAGACGAATCAAAAATTGTTCAAATTGAGTTTTTGGTCATATGACTTGAACTGATACTATTACCAAGCATGGCATCTTTAACTACAACTAATCACCTACACTATCCATTCAGTAATTTTCCAAAAACGCCATTGAAGAGAGGCTCACATGGCTCATTTTGCCCCGGGTCCGGGGCAAGATGCACCACACCTGGGGCAAGATGAATCAACAATAATTTAGTGTTGTACAAAATACTTTATTTTTGTATAAAAAACGAGTTTGTAAATCCCAGCTTTTAAAAATCACATTTAGTCAATAGTAAAAAAAGTAACATTACACAACTACCTAACTATACAGTTTTTTCTTTCTCAGGTTTAGAGACCTTTAAGTAATTAATCTGTCATTACAAAGGAACCCACGTAGAAAGAACTAGAAAAATTTGAGGTAGAAAAAGGTAGGTACCAATCGAATTTTGGTTGGCTCACATTTAAAGAATGACGATACAAAATGATTGTCTAAGAATAAAATTACTAATGAACAAAAAACTATTCTATCGAGATGAAGCAGAAATTATATCTCTCTTAAAAACGAAATTGAAGGCAGCTACCAATGGAAAAACCCGATACAGTACTACTGGGCAAGAAGAATCACAGCAGGTATGGGGCAAGATGAACCATCTTTGCTTTGGATCATCTTGCCCCAAATTGAGTGGTTCATCTTGCCCCTAATGCTAGCATATGCGGGGATAACATCATCTTGAAAACAATAGACCAAAAAACGATAAGTGCAATATGATCCTTGATTCATGGTTTATCATCACCGAAAATTCTGATTTTAAACTGAACAAGTGTGAAAATGAAGAAGAGCCAAGGAGATAATGGATAACCTACTTTGAGGCTCCAAAACCTTTCCATCCCAATGGAGACTGGTGAACTGCTGCTTGTCCCCTATAAACAACTGTAGAGGGAAGCTCCAGTGTTGCCAGCACCACAATGAGGGAGAATTCAAATTTCCCTCTTTTCAAGTACTCAAAATGGCGGTTGATTCGTCTTGCCCCTGGTTCATGTTGCCCCGGTCTCCCCTACTGGGACGACCCGGGAATTACAGTTTTATAAAAATGCGCGGGATTCAACCATTCAATAATTAATTATTTGTTGTTATTCAAGAAGCATAAGGGTAAATAATAAACCGTTGTGTAAGAAACCACTGTGTAATCATTATCCTGTATTGATACCCCTTCAGCGTAGAGCACTGTTTTCTGTGGTCAATACCTACCCTCGAGCTCCCCCATGAACGTCCTAAATCGAGTACTGGAGCCGGCCCGGAAATTACGGTTTCATAAAAATGCGCGGGATTCAATAATTCAATCATTAATTATTTGTTGTTATTCATGAAGCCATAACGTCTATTCAAGTTACAAAAGTACCTACAAAAAAAAAATACACTGCCAAGGTGATGGCACAGGAGCTTCCTCGTCACAATCAGAGTGACCCATTATAAAATAGAACAGACTCGGAAGCAAAATAACATAACATAATATAACATTACATTACATTACATTACATTACATTACATTACATTACATTACATAACATTACATAACGTTAAATATACATATTACATAACATTACATTACATAACATTACATTACATAACATTACATGAAATATACATATTATACATAACATGACTTCCATAATACATTACGTCCATTATACATAACTAGCCTGACCGCTCGCTTCACTCGCTATCCGAGATTCGCTGTACGCAGTATCGTGGAACCAACAAACGACGGAAAAATCCCATACCCTAACGGGTATTTGTGCCCAATTTTATCAAAATCCGTCAAGCCATTCAGGAGTTGACCATGGTCGACCATATTTCCGCTATGATCAGGGAATTAAAAATGCGCCTACGTTCAACTTGGGAGGCTACCGGATATTGGTGCCAAATTTGGTCGATATCCGTTGAGCAATTCGGGATTCGACCATGGAGGGGCCCATGGATGCGCTAAGGTCGACCGCGGGGGTAGTCCGAAGGGTCGATCGTAGATAGAATTTCACGTAGATTACGAATACGCGATAAAAAATAGGGGTTACCATTTCAATTAACGAAGTTGACCATGGTCGACCATAGTTCCGCTATGGTCAGGGAATTAAAAATGCGACGTTGCACAACTTGGGAGCCTACTGGATATTTGTGCCAAATTTGGTCGATATCCGTCAAGCCATTCAGGAGTTGACCATGGTCGACCATAGTTCCGCTATGGTCAGGGAATTAAAAATGCGACGTTGCACAACTTGGGAGCCTACTGGATATTCGTGCCAAATTTGGTCGATATCCGTTGAGCAATTCGGGATTCGACCATGGAGGGGCCCATGGATGCGCTATGGTCGACCGCGGGGGTAGTCCGAAGGGTCGATCGTAGATAGAATTTCACGTAGATTACGAATACGCGATAAAAAATAGGGGTTACCATTTCAATTAACGAAGTTGACCATGGTCGACCATAGTTCCGCTATGGTCAGGGAATTAAAAATGCGACGTTGCACAACTTGGGAGCCTACTGGATATTCGTGCCAAATTTGGTCGATATCCGTTGAGCAATTCGGGATTCGACCATGGAGGGGCCCATGGATGCGCTATGGTCGACCGCGGGTCGATCGTAGATAGAATTTCACGTAGATTACGAATACGCGATAAAAAATAGGGGTTACCATTCCAATTAACGAAGTTGACCATGGTCGACCATAGTTCTGCTATGGTCAGGGAATTAAAAATGCGACGTTGCACAACTTGGGAGCCTACTGGATATTCGTGCCAAATTTGGTCGATATCCATCAAGCCATTCAGGAGTTGACCATGGTCGACCATAGTTCCGCTATGGTCAGGGAATTAAAAATGCGACGTTGCACAACTTGGGAGCCTACTGGATATTCGTGCCAAATTTGGTCGATATCCGTCGAGCCGTATGCCGTGCATAGAAGGACAGACAGACAGACAGAGCGCATGCGCAGGGCGAACCGCTGGCTCTATCATGTTGAAATTTATATGGGACCTCAATGGGCCCTACCCGCTTAATCCCTGAGAATTACATTGAAATTGGGTGAAATCTTTGGTTACTACGGCTGTAACAAGGAAATTGAATCTATTTCACGCCAGCGCATGCGCAGAGCGCACCGAGGGTCCGATCATGCTGAAATTCATACTGGAACTCACTAGGCCTTGTCCAAACAACCCTTGAAAATTTGAGCGAAATTGAATCAAAATTGTGAAAGTTATGCGTGTTTGTTGAATTTAACGTTAGCGCATGCGCAGGGCGTACCGCTGGATCAATCATGTTGAAATTTGTATGGGACCTCATGGGGCCTTATCCGCACCATCCCTCAAAATTTGAGCTGAATCAATTCAAAATCGTGGAAGTTATGGCTGTAACAAGGAAATGCGGACAGACTCACAGACTCACAGATTCACAGACTCACAGACTCACAGACTCACAGACTCACAGACCGACAGACATGGAACCAAATTTGTTCAGTAGGCTTTGAAACGCAAAATGCAAGTGGAAATTTTGATTTCTGAAGACAAAAATTTTTTGGCTCACGAAAGTGAACACAAGGCTTCCGCTGCTTCGCAGACTCGGAAGCAAAAACCAAGACAGCCATAATTGTTTCAAATGAAATACCTAATATCATAGAATAACCAACTCGACTTCATACAGCCATCCTTGATTATAATCAGATGTTCCCTAGTGATGATATCTGGGCCGGATTGATACCGTTTCATTCACGAGCATGCTGACGAAGCTCTTCGGTGCAAACGCGGCTGGACGTGCAATGTGCTCCGGGTGGTCTCAAAAAATGCTTTAATTCATGATCAATTTAAAAACGTAAAACGCTGCAAATCCCTGCACAACGGTTTATTATTTTGTATAGAATACCCTTCTGTTACAGATCACAGCTCTATGTATAGATAACCCGTCTATATAATATGATATGTACTATTCTATGCATAATTATTTAGATCGCAGACCCTCCGTAGGTTAGTACCTAACCCCGTACTCGTTACTAGGTACCTACCTAAATCACGAGTTAAATGTTGCTAAAATAATTCTGCCGATGACAAACAGTACCTAACAAAAAGAAACACACATAATGAAGTTCTGAAAAGAAATTGTTGATGAGGAGTGAAAAAAGTTGCAAAAGTACCTACCAACAAACTCCAGCCCCTTCTACGTAGATGGTATAATGAACCGTTGTGTAATAATTTACCGTTGAGTAATGATTTACCGTAGTAATAATTTACCCATCAATAATACTTCAACGTTTGTTCAAGTTTCACTACCTACCAACAAACTCCAAAAGAGCCATCATTTTTCAAATTAAATAATATCACAGAACATCCAACTCGACTTCATACTCCGCCAATATAATCAGGTGATCCCTACCAATGATTGGCCGTATTCACAAATTCCTATTGTGGGCGCGTCTCTGGTTACGAGATTTGGTTTGAATTGTATACAATTTCATTCACACTGGAGTCGAAAATGCCTGTCGGTGCAAACTTCGGGGCCTTACTGTGAACGAACGGCTGGACGTACGACGCTCCGGGTGGTCTTAAAAAACTCGCAAGTTCAAGAACTATTTAAAACCGTAAAAATATTTACGTAAAAAAATGGTATAGGCGTTTTGAAAATTTCAACCCCTATTTTGAACCCCTTAGAGATGACTCACAGTAACGTCGAGCTTCGAGGACCAACTAGACGCCGAACGGAACCTATAACCCGAATTTCATCAATTTTTTTTCATGGTAACTAAGAAAAGTGGCCCGTACGGCGTACGGCGTACGGCGGACAGACAGAAATATTTTTATTGCAGTTTTGGATTCTACATACCTTGAAACGTAAACCATCAAATTTTGAGGGGGGGTAAGAATTTTTTTTTTCATGCTCGATTCCAATGGTTCATTATTGAAAATAATAAACCAAAATAAGGAAAAATGAAATATCGGAAGTTTCAATGTTGAACAGAATGCCAAAACAGAGGCCAGTTTGCCTATTTGCATGGGTCACAAAAGCTGTTTATATTATTTTTTAAAATGAAAGTACGTTCCACCCTGAGCATTCTGAGATCAATCGCACGCTCCTACGACAAGTAGGTCTTCTTCTATGATTTTTCAAACTTTCCACAGGTTTCTATGGCACTGCATCCCTCTCGCCTGGGCGGCAACTGTGACGTAGGAACCTCTGGAAACTTTGAAAAATCATAGAAAAATACCCAATTATCGTCTCAAAATTCTCAGGATGGAATCTACTTTCACTAAAAAAAAAAAAAAAAAAAAAAAAAAAAAAAAAAAAAAAAAACGTGCATGTAGCCCACTGTTTCGTATGCTTACCTATGCGTAAACGGTCGTAACGATGCATGGGAGACGGATGGTATTGTAAATTCAGCCCATTCATCTGTCGAAATAAAGAAGCCGGACTCTTCCATTGTTTACATTTACATTCACTTTACGTTCTTACATTTATACGACATTTTTATTATACAATTTTATGTAATCCAGTGAATAATTTTGATTACCATTTCAGTTACCTACCAATTTATTTATTTATGTAGGTAGGTACCATTTTAATTACAAATTTAGTTACCATTTTCTAGTCTTATATACCTACACTTTAAATACATAGGTACTTTTCGCATTATAAGCTCTGGTACACATTGGTCCTACAATGGCTACCACACCCAACGTTCCCTTTGTGCACCGCCTCTGGTTAGAGCTACGAGCCGCCATTGATGTGTACATATTTTTTAAAAACCTCGGAAGGGATTGAGAATGCTTTAAAACGAAAAAGACCAAAAAAAATTTAAAAAAAAATCATCTACTTAAACCTTTTGAACCGGTTGCAAAAGCGTATTTCCAATGAAAATGCCCGAAAACGTGAAAGAAGAGCAACAATAAGGAAACAAGTCAATTGAAATGTTTATGAAGGGGGCGTGAAGTGCGTGACAAGACCCCCCCATCCCCACAAAACATGTTCGAGAAGCTTCCATTTGCCTTTTCAGAAGCCGCTCACGTGCCGTTCATTGTCAGACACCGAACAGACAAAGTACCTACTCGCAGGGCGTTGCGGGACCGTTGGAGGCGGATTGAGAGGTTTTCCCATCCCGAGAGAAGGAGAATCCCAGAGGTGTTAGGAGGAGGATTCGACGGGACGCGACCGGCTTGCAGATGCCAAGAAAACAAGTTCGAGCTCAATCAGGATGAATCTAAGTGGGCATATCCAACCTGTTCCAATCAGTAATCAGGATCAGCGCCTACCGAACGGGCACAGCATTTCCGAACTGAATTAAAGGTGTACCAGATTGAATTAACGGTTTTCCAAAACGAATTAACAGTGTTCCAAAATGAACTAACAGGCTTCAACGTTGAATTAACGATTTTCC
Organism: Leptopterna dolabrata; assembly: GCA_954871275.1. NCBI lineage: Eukaryota > Metazoa > Arthropoda > Insecta > Hemiptera > Miridae > Leptopterna > Leptopterna dolabrata. The sequence continues at coordinate 37,603,019 of OX940983.1, forward strand.
AAAACGAATTAACAGTGTACGAAGTTGAATTAACAGTTTTCCAAAACGAATTAACAGTGTTCCAAAACGAATTACCAGTGTTCTGAGTTGAACTAACGGTTTTCCAAAATGAATTAAGTGTTCGTAGTTGAATTGGCTGTCTTCCAAAACGAATTAACAGTGTTCCAAGTAGAATTAAAGGTGTACCAGATTGGATTAACGGTTTTTCCAAAATGAATCAACAGTGTTCCAAGTTGAATTAACAGTTTTCCAAATCGAATTAACAGTGTTCGAAGTTGAATTGGCGGTCTTCCAAAACGAATTAACAGTGTTCCAAACTAAAATAAAGGTGTGCCAGATTGAATTAACGGTTTCCAAAACGAATTAACAGTGTTCCAAGTAGAAAAGGTGTACCAGATTGGGTTAACGGTTCTACAAAATGAATCAACAGTGTTCCAAGTTGAATTAACAGTTTTCCAAAACGAATTAACAGTGTTCCAAATTGAATTAAAGGTGTACCAGATTGAATTAACGGTTTTCCAAAACGAATTAACAGTGTTCCAAAATGAACTAACAGGCTTCAACGTTGAATTAACGATTTTCCAAAACGAATTAACAGTGTACGAAGTTGAATTAACAGTTTTCCAAAACGAATTAACAGTGTTCCAAAACGAATTACCAGTGTTCTGAGTTGAACTAACGGTTTTCCAAAATGAATTAAGTGTTCGTAGTTGAATTGGCTGTCTTCCAAAACGAATTAACAGTGTTCCAAGTAGAATTAAAGGTGTACCAGATTGGATTAACGGTTTTTCCAAAATGAATCAACAGTGTTCCAAGTTGAATTAACAGTTTTCCAAATCGAATTAACAGTGTTCGAAGTTGAATTGGCGGTCTTCCAAAACGAATTAACAGTGTTCCAAACTAAAATAAAGGTGTGCCAGATTGAATTAACGGTTTCCAAAACGAATTAACAGTGTTCCAAGTAGAAAAGGTGTACCAGATTGGGTTAACGGTTCTACAAAATGAATCAACAGTGTTCCAAGTTGAATTAACAGTTTTCCAAAACGAATTAACAGTGTTCCAAATTGAATTAAAGGTGTACCAGATTGAATTAACGGTTTTCCAAAACGAATTAACGGTGTTCGAAGCTGAATTGACGGTCTTCCAAACGAATTAACACAGTGTTCCAAATTGAATTAAAGGCGTACCAGATTGAATTAACAGTCTTCCAGAACGAATTATGAGTGTTCCAAGTTGAATTAACGGTCTTCCAGAACGAATTAACAATGTTCCAAATTGAATTAAAGGTATAACAGATCTAATTAACGGTCTTCCAAAACGAATTACTCTTAATAAGTGAAATTTATTGTCACAGGAAAACAATATGATTATTCTAGCATTTGGATTGAAGACGGAAGAAGAAGTTTTACTGAGCAATCAATCAATTTATTCACAAAGTTCTAGGGATTGTTGTGGGGAATAAGAGACCTGCGTGTCTGCTGTGATGTGCGGAGGAGAAAAATAGCAAAATACGGGATTTAAATCTGAGTTCTGTGAATAGTAAAAATCGGGGACAAAATATTTGAGCAGTTATGTAGGATTTGAACCAATAACCACTTATTTTTGGTTTATTATTTTCAATAATCGAATCGTGGAGTCGACCATGGAAACTACTGATGCCCTATTCTCCACAGAGGTAATTACAAGTTGCGTCACGTAGGTAAGTGAATTGACAGACAACAGCTATTGAGCACACTGTTTCAGAAGGAGTTATATGAAAGCATAAACCAAAAACCAAAACATTATCGATACTCCTTTCTCGCCAGACACCACTGACAAAGAAACGCTTGCGTACAAGTCCGCAACACAGTGAGACATTTTCATGTTGTATCACAAGCTTTATCTTGACAGCAGGTAGGTAACTAAGAATCATTCTCGCTTGTTCTTTCTTCATCATCAGAAAAGAAACTCCGTTTGTTTCATCCTGAACGCTGTTCAGGACTTGAAAGGAAATACAACAATTATGGGATAATTTACGAAATCATTTACGGGTTTCAAGGTTACCACATTCGCTACTAGTAAACAACGACTTTCTTCATTACCTGTGTTGCTGACTACCTTGTTTAACCACCTTTTTTCATCATGCTCAGCTCAGCTACCGCGCAAGGAACAGGGGTACGGTAAACAGGAAAGCATTCAATAAGATCACACGATTCCAAAGAGTGGTGATCGATTTTTGTACGATGAAAAATGGCAAACATGAAGTTCCGTAGAAACGAATCGGTTGTAAGCGAAAATCATCAGAAATGGTGCATAAACGCGTTTTCCTGTCGCTTTTTGGTAACGCTTTTCGAGTTTGTGTGCCAAAGTAAAGACATGAAAATGTCAAAATGAATAAACCCTTGATGGGGGTTCCACAGGGAAACCAACGACTCGTAACTCTCCGAGTAGGCACCTCAATTGTACTCTGGTGGGTGTTGATAGTTTGATAGCGACAGGCACCTTGTGATAAGAGGCGGCAGAGGAGCCCTCCAGCGCGTTGAGAGTTTGAGAGATGGCCGATGTCGAGGCAGCCGCACGAGTGGTCGATCAATCGATTAACAGCCTGCGATGATAGCGCGAGGCGAGTCTTGTGGCCTGAAGGTCGGTCGTGGGGTTTGCATACAGGACGAGGCTTAGTAAAGCGATCCAGTGTTGCGGCTATCGTGTTTTCGACGTGCTCGTCGCTTTGAGATTCAACGCAATCTCGCAGGACAAGACCATCGTTGAAGCTTTTGAACTGTGTTGGGCGAGGGATCTCGCTGCAATCACATCGTTAAGTTTCCCGACGACGCAACGTTTGAATCATCGAAGTAACCGAAAACGTGCGGTATCCCAACTAAAATTACGCTCCTCTTCACACAATTAAGAAATTTCTGAATGTACCTCATATTCCTACACCTAGAACCACTTATTACCTGCAAAAATTCATATTTTTGACACTAGAATCGACAAAACTGGGTCCCACATGAAAGGAATGTCGTAGAGAATCAAATTCCGCGTCGAATGAGATCAATTCCACCTTACAAGTTGTCACGTACAACACGTCCACCTTACAACGTCACTTGTTCTGATTTATCAAAAATGGCAGTTACCACATATTTGCAAGAAACAGAAGAAGCCAACTTCAGCAATCTCATGGAGACTACTCTTGAATTTCTCGTCAACTTTATGTTCTAAACCCGCGGAACTGGATGATCTAAAACCTCCGTTATCCACTGAAGTTTGCGGAGTGAGTTTTAGGCCTGAATCAGGCGAATAAAAGTCTTATAAAAGAATAGTGGATTGGAGATCGCTGAAATTACCAATCATTGATATAAATTCACCGAAAATGGTACATCAACAAACTATGGCTCCAGGTTTTGTGGACATCGCTTAAGTTACCACGGAGAAAAAGAACAGTTCAATAGCCCCAGTGAGATACAAGCCACAGGTCAGTTCTGGTTCTGGCCCACCAGTGCGACGTGACTAACAAACAAACGACCCGTGGAAGATGCACAGAACTAGGGATTCGAATCCAAACGGTTTCTTGACCTCTCAGAAACGCCTCCGCCCGCCGCCTCTTCAAATATCGCCTTACAGAGACCCGTCTCGCCAGCCACTTCCACTTCCGCAGCTCTCAGACCTCGTCCTTGCCGACCTTAATTGCAAACCTCCCGCTATCCGCCTCTGAACTAATGTATACAAAGAGAACGAACACCAAAGAAAGCAATAGCACAGATCTGAATTTCAAATAAAATAAAAATGAGTCAAGGAGAAACCCCTCACCACAAGGAAGGAATGCGCTTCAATGTTATTCAACCGATTAGGTTTCCCTCGAGGATTAGTACTTCGATATTTCGTATGAAAGTATAATGCGCCGGGTCGTCCTTTTGACTTTTGACTTTTAGATTTTCTTTTCAACAATAGTAAGAACCCAGAAATGCGATTTCACTCTGCAGTGCTATGAAAATATTTATTAGTACCTATGATATTTATGTACCAAACTTACATAAATTATATATTTTGCAGATATTTTTAGAGAACACGGTAGAAGTCAGTAAGGCATCGAATGATGGTATCCTGGGTACGGAGGCTTTTTTTCAATGTAGACTGTCATATAATAACAGAGCTTCGGAAAGGAAGTCGATCGTGATTGGCTGTAGCGGTGAAAGAGATCGAAAGAAGTGGTAGGGATAAAGGAGTGAAAGGGGTGGAACTAGGATGAACCAAACTGTTTCGCAAGCTCCAGTAATGCAGCGTGACCATATGAGCGAATTTACGAAGCAACATCCTATTAACATTTAGCAACAATTGTTGGTGATTTTGAGGCACTTTCTCCAATTACAACCCATTTTTGACCCACGGGATCTCAAATTTTTGGCGAATTCTTTAAAAATTCATTTTAATGTCGGAGTCAACGATGACCTAGGTATTCCTATACCTATAGTCGTGTATTTCATCAGTCGCTAAAACCGAAGGGATGATGGAGAAAAACTGCGGAAAGAAAAACGGAGTTATTGAAAAGTTGCCTATTTCCACTAATACATGAAAAAACGCGAAAAATTCACTGTTGTACCGGTTTCGGTGATCAAGCCATCGTCAGTAACAAACAATAACTGACGTTGATCACTTGTTACTGACGATGGTTTGATCACCGAAACCGGTATAACAGTGAAATTTTCGCGTTTTTTCGTGTATTAGCGGAAATAGGCAACTTTTCAGTAACTCCGTTCTTTGAAATGGGTTTCCACGATTTCTTTGCGAGTGATTAAGTTCGCACCATTTCCGACTAGGTGGAAATGGTACGTACAAACATCTATTTTACCACTAAATGTAATTTTGATTTATTCTCTAGACTGATAATTGTAAACAGCTGGAACAAATGTGCAGAGCTAGGTTTATTTTGGAGGTTTGCCTAGCAGCACTGTGAGTTTTACACAACCTCCGAGGTACTAAACTCGTTCTGGACCAGTGCTGACTGGTATGACGGACCAAAATCTTGGGCGGAAACGTCACCCAATAAATAAAAGAACATGGACTGAATACTGGTGCCTACATTTACATTCATAAATGTTATTGTCGCGGTACCCCTCAAAATTCTACATTTACCACTCCTAGGTAATATGGTAAAGATTTGACCAAATAAACGAAGAGAACGACGAGCTGAGTGACGCCGCGCGGAAAGTAAGAGAAGGGTCCCCTCCATCGAACACCATCACCCCCACCAACGGTCATAAGGGCCACTGGCGGACAGGGGACAGGGTGAAAGGGGCCTTTATAAGCAGCCCGGCCAGCCCAGCTCCTCATTCGACCGACCACTCCCCGATGCAAATTCTCTCTCAACCTCCTTACACCCTCTCTCTCTCGCCCTCACCGTCTCTCTCTCTCTCACCCTACCCTTCTCCTGCGCCCGCTGTGGTGATAACCGCGGGGTGCTATCTTCTAGAATACCTGCGGTATTATCTCTCTTCCTGGTGTATGCTGTGGTGCTAACCGCACGCAGGACACCTCCTTCTCTCCTAGCACCTGCTGTGGTGATAACCGTGTGGCGCTAGCCTCCTCCTTCCCGGCACCTGCTGTGGTGATAACCACAGGGGGCTAGTCCCCTCTCCCGACTAACGCCTGCTGTGGTGACAACCGCGGGGCTTTAGCAAAAGACTCCTACGGATCATATCCGTCACACACCCAAACCAACCACACCTTCCGCCCGCCACGTCATAAGCCTACGCCCAGGCTTACAACAGTTATTTTGAAGCCCAACAGCCAAAACCATTCAAGAACTGTGCAATTATTATCATGAACATGTGTCGGCTAAGGAGGAGCAACCCAAAAACGGTTGAACTCTTGAGTAAATAACATAAATTGACCTCAACAAAATGGAAACCACCAGGTACTTCGAATAATCAACATATTGTCTCATTTTCATAATTCATAACAATTATCCCAATAAACATACACCACTTTCACGTGTCTATGCACGAGAACGGGTACGTACTCGTATTTGTACATCAATAAAATTGGTCATTCAGATTATGACCCACGTGGAGGTCACACAAAATGGACCATTCGATAATGCCCGCTTTCTGACTGGATAAACGACCACTGAACTATCACAATGAATTATGCGAAGTTTACTATCCACTCGTCGCAATAGTATTTTTTAATTACTTAATGGTAGTTTTCATACAGGATTTTAGAGACGGCATAAAATGATTTCAGCACTCGAGTAAATGGGAGGAGGAAAATAGATTTTCACGGTTAGCTGGCGCTCTTCAAGGTGATCATCATAACTAGACAGCCCCTAGACATCCTTTACCGAGGGAAAACCCGTTCCAGCTAGTTTACAAAGAAGATTTATCGCGAAAAGGCGATTACAGAGGATTTAAACCCGTTTGCCCCAGGATGAACCCGTACAAAAGAGAAGCAAAGCCATAATAAAGAACTGGAGATGAATCAGAGTCGGTTGCTATGGAGGGGAGGAAGGTGAGGGGGTAAATAGAGGGACGGAGGGGTGAATTGATGCTTTTTGAGGATAAAAGAGAATGAAGTGCTCACCCACGCGTCAGAGGCACTCGAAAACATTTCTCTTCTGTTATTACCCCAGGTCACGGTCGGAAGCTAAGGAAGATGGAAGGAAGGAAGGATATGAAATCCTCTCCCAACTATAAAATATCGACGGCAAAGCGTTGTTGGAACAATATCATCAACTCGGTTATTACTCTGTTGTATCACTACAAAATGTCCAAGTTTTCGTCCTAATGGCATTACCCTACACACATAAACTGTAATGTGGGTGTTCGTTGTAAGTTGTAAGGACGTGGATGGCATGAAATGAAATCGAGTATATTACTTATTGCTCCTTCGAACTGAAGCACGGCTGACTCAAGTGCCAAGATTCACATTGACATAATCAGTTCTGGGCAGTATAACTAAACAGCAGCCCCCGTTTATTCGCAACCCGTTCAACACCAGAATCCGCCGAATGAACACAATACGGTCTTTAAAGGACTGGATGCGACTTTTAAATTGCTTTTTACCCGCTGAATACAAAGACTATTATTGGCATTAGAACGAAACTTCCAGAAATTTATTGACTTTTTACCGTATTATTATTGTCGTGGGCGGGGGGGTTTTTGGCTCAGGACATTCGGTTGAAAAGTTGGGGTCACCACTTGTCCTGAAGTCGGTTGGAGAGAAGAGGTAACCGATTGCTGTGAGCGGGAGAGTGGGATGAGAAGGGTGAGAGGTTGGAAGCGGACGGATGTGCTCCTATGGAGTCTTTTTGTCAACTCCCCGCGGTTTTCACCACAGCATGCGCTTTAGGAAGTGGCTCTCCGCGGTTCTCACCACAGCAGGCGCCGGGGATGTGGTAGCTAGTACCCCGCGGTGTTCACCACAGCAAGGACTAGTGGAGAGGAAGGTATCCCGCGGTTTTCACCACGCAGACACCTGGGATGAGGAGCTAGTACCCGGCGGTTTTCACCACAGCAAGGACTAGTGGAGAGGAAGGTATCCCGCGGTTTTCACCACGCAGACACCAGGTGGATGGAAGTTTTCACCACAGCAGGTGTTAGTGGAGGAGGAGGTATCCAGCGGTTTTCACCACAGCACGTACCAGGACGGAGTAACCCGCGGTTTTCACCACAGCAGGTACGAGGAAAGGAGGGAGAGAGGACGACAGAGAGGTTCGAGAGAGAAGTCGCAAGTTGAGGGTCGGATCGTCGAATGAAGAGCTGGGCCAGAAGCGCTGGTTTCATAGGGACTTTTCCACCTGTCCCTAGTCGTTACGACCGTTTGAGGCAGTTGGCGGTTGGGGAAAACCCTTGTTGTTGACCAGCTCAACATTTTCCGCGTTTGTTTGGTAAAATATCTCGTAATATTACAGGAGTGGTTTCTGAGAGGTAATCACGACAATTATATTTTTACTTTTCGAATTTTCAATAAAAAATGCGCTATTTCGATAGGTTCAATATTTTTAGTTTTTTTATCACTTTTTCGTCCCTTTCGGTTTTTATACATCGTACACTACACAAATATGAATGTATTTGTGTAGTGTACGGGAACACTCCACTACAACCTTAAAGCTCTCACCAATATTCCTATGTAAAAATTACCTTCCGCTAATAAACATCTGAGTGGGGAGACAGGCGACAGAATCCGGGGGACACAACCTGGTGCCCCACTACCAGCTCCCAACAGGGAGCTGGAGGGAGAGGACTCCAAGTCCTATATAACCCCGGATCCTGGAGCTTTAGCTTCATTCGACACTTCCTCTAACCAGCTCTCTCTTCTCTCTCTACCTTCCTCCTCCCAGATGCCTGGTGGTATCCGCCGCTCTGGGAATTCACCTCCTACCTTCTCCTCTTGTCTACATCGGTGGATATCCGCCGCCTAGACAAGCACCTTCCTTCCTTCACCTACATCGGTGGATTACCGCCGCCTAGGTGAATTTCCTTCCTCTCGCCTACATCGGTGGATTACCGCCGCCTAGACGAGATTCCTTCCACTCACCTACATCGGTGGATTACCGCCGCCTAGGTGAATTTCCTTCCTCTCACCTACATCGGTGGATTACCGCCGCCTAGGTGAAATTCCCTCGCTCTCATCTATTCACTCCTTCACGCCACCGTGATGATAAATTTAAATTCATCACAGTGGTGAACCCGACGTTCATCCAACCTTCTACCCTTCCTCCCTTCTTACCACCTCATGTGTCGCCCCAGTCTAGTTCGGTGTCCCGAATTTTAAATTCACATTTAAAATAGTCAGTATAAATTCGCAATTTTTTGGCCCACCCGCATCCGCTCACACAACTCTCAACTCTCCGCTGAAAACACCTCCGCTGCCGCAAATTGCGAATTTTAAAATTCAAAACCTCACCCAATTTGAATTTTGTTTACAGACACCTCAACCATGGACCCGAACTCGCCGTCACCGCCGCTCCTCCGGCCGTCCCTGCTGCAGCCGCCGACCGCTGCGACATCTGACGCAACCGACAACCCCTTCACCAGCCTCTCGCCGCCCGGCTCTACCGCATCCGCCGCCGCCGCTGCCGCCGCCGCTGCAGCTGCCGCACACGCCGCCGCCGACGTCACGACGGCCTCGGCGTCGTTCCCGCTGTCGCTGCCCCCCTTCTACACGCACGACCCCGCACTCTGGTTCTTCCAGGTCGACGCTGCGTTTTCTGCCGCCAACATCCGCAGCCAGCGTACCCGCTACTCCCGCATCATCTCTCTGTTACCGTATGAGATCCTCCTGCAGACGTCGGACATCTCCCCCGACGCCACGGCCGCCTACGACGACCTCCGCGCCCGCCTCATCAGCTTATACCGACCCTCCAAGATCGCACGTGTCGCAGCGCTGTCCCAGCCCCAACATCTCGGCGATTTGAAGCCCTCCCACCTGTACCGTCGCCTACGTCATCAGCTACATGACGTCGTGACGGCCGACATCGCTCGAACGTTCTGGCTGCGAGCCCTCCCCCACCCCATCCAGATGGCGCTCGCCAGCCACCTCGACGGGCCGGACGAGCCGCTGCTCCGTCTAGCCGACACGGTTTACGACCTCGCCGCGGCCGCCAGCGTCACGGAAGTCGCCGCACCCCGCACCCCCACCCCACGCAGGGATCGATCACCATCCCAAGAGCGCCGCCGGCCCCCCTCTCTCCACCGGCGCCGCTCCCCCTCCGTCGATCGCCGGCCAACCCCCTCCTCCGACCACCGACGCCAGCGCTCGGCCGACCGCCGCACCGTCTCCCCCGCCCAGCAACGAAGGGGGAGGTCCCCAAACACGGCGGCCCCCTCCAACTCCGCGCGCCCCACCAGGACCTACCTCCCGGCGGACCCCCCCCACCGATGTTTCTACCATGTGAACTTCGGTGGGGAGGCCCGCAAATGCCAGCCCCCCTGCTCCTACTCCACCAAGCAGGGAAACGCGGACGCCCGCCGGTAGATCCGGCGGGCCCCCCTCCTCGCCAACACGGGGGGGGACCTCCACCAACCCCTCCCCGCCCGCATTCACACCACCTCCACCGAGCCTCGCTACCCCTCCTACGCCGCCGCCACGGCTGCCAACCTCCCGGCCGCATCTGACGGCGCCGCAAAACACACCACCTCTCCATCAACTGACCCCCCACCCCGAGTCAGCCCCTCCAAGCCCGCCTCCAGGGCAGCCAACCTTCCGGCCGCCACCGGCGCCGCCGCTTCCGTTCCCCCACCCCGGAACGGCCCCTCCAAGCCCGCCTCCAGGGCAGCCAACCCTCCGGCCGCCACTAGCGCCGCCGCTACCGTTCCCCCACCCCGGAACGGCCCCTCCAAGCCCGCCTCCAGGGCAGCCAACCCTCCGGCCGCCACTAGCGCCGCCGCTACCGTTCCCCCACCCCGGAACGGCCCCTCCAAGCCCGCCTCCAGGGCAGCCACCCTCCCGGCCGCCACTAGCGCCGCCGCTACCGTTCCCCCACCACGGAACGGCCCCTCCAACCCCGCCCCCAAGACAACCACCCCTCCGGCCGCCACTCGCACCGCCGCTACCGTTCCCCCTCCCCGGAACGGCAAAAAAACACCCCGCGTTTCCTTCGCGGGGGACCAACCACCGCCATCGCACCCGCCCATCTCCTCGGACGAACCAAGCCCCCCCCCTCCGACAAACCCCAACACCTCAGCAATTTTACCTCACTCCGCCCCAGCTCACCAACGCCTGTTCCTAAAATGCTCGAAAACGCACGTCCCGTTCCTCGTCGACACAGGGGCGGCGCTCTCCATATTCCCCAATAATATTCTCCGGCGACAGGCGCGTTGTTACCGGCAACTCCTCTACGCCGCCAACGGTACCACCATCCCCTCGTACGGGACGTACCGCTCATCAATTCATATGAGCGGGCTCGCGTACGAGTGGGAATTTACCGTGGCGGACGTAGAGAAAGCTATCCTGGGGGCCGACTTCCTCGCATATTTCGGCCTCCAGGTAGACGTCCGTAACGCGCGCCTGCTCGACCCCTCCACCCAGAAACCCATCCCCGGGTTCATTCATGCGGTGGATCGGCCCCCGTCCCAGTTTGAACAACTCCTCCTCCACTACAAACCCCAGCGCCGCCCCTCAGCTCACATCTCACAGACCCAGCACTACATAGAAACCTCTGGCCCCCCAATATCCGCAAAAGCACGACGCCTCCACCCCCTCCAACTCTCACAGGCCCGCAAACACTTTGATCTTCTCATCAAGGAAGGCATTATCCGTCCCTCAAAATCCCCGTGGGCTTCTCCACTACATATTGTGCAGAAGCCTAACGGGGATATCCGCCCCTGCGGCGACTACCGCCGCCTCAATGCCCGAACAACCCCAGACCTTTACAACGTCCCGCATCTTCGGGACTTCTCTTCCCACCTCCACAACACAACCATCTTTTCTACACTCGACATCTCTCGTGCCTTCCATCACATTCACATCTACCCCCCTGACGTTCCTAAAACAGCTATCATCACCCCTTTCGGCCTGTTCGAGTATATCAAAATGGGTTTCGGCCTCCGTAACGCTGCCCAAACATGGCAGCGTTACATGGACAACATACTGCGAGGCCTACCCTTCGTCTTCTGTTTTTTGGACGACGTACTGATCGCTTCCCGGGACCCAAAGGAACACCTCGCACACCTGAAACAGGTTCTTGACATCTTCGCCGCCGAGGGCCTCACCATAAACACTCCGAAATGCGTCCTCGCCCAACCCTCCGTCCGCTGCCTCGGCCACCAGGTTTCGTCCGAAGGAATAAAACCCCTACCGGACAAAGTGCACACCCTCACCGATTTCCCACAACCCAACACTGTCTCAGAACTCCGCCGTTTCCTGGGTATGTTGAACTTTTACCGTAGACACATCAAACACGCAGCACAACACCAACAACCACTCATACACGCTATCCCACAACCGGCAAAGAAAAACGATAAACGCCCCATTTCCTGGACCCCCGCCCTCACAACCGCCTTCCAACAATGCAAACAGGACCTAGTTGACGCCGCTCTATTGGCCCATCCCGATCCCCATGCCCCCCTCTCCATCACCACAGATGCGTCCGTCTGGGCCATCGGGGCAGTACTCCACCAACACACCGGCGCCACCCCCCAACCTCTCGGCTTTTTCTCTAAAACTCTGTCCCCCACACAAAAAAATTACTCCACCTTTGACAGAGAACTCCTCGCCATCCACGAAGCCATAAAACACTTCCGTGACTTCGTGGAGGGCAGGCAGTTCTCTGTCATAACCGACCACAAGCCCCTCACCCACGCCCTCCTCCAAAACCGAAAATCAGCCTCCCCCCGCCGCCTCCGGCAACTCGAATTTATCGGACAATTCACGTCCGATATTCGTTATTTGCCGGGGGCCGACAACTGCGTCGCCGACGCGCTCTCCCGCCCCACCCCTGCGCCGGTGGCGGAGTTACTGCCCTTCCCTTCCCCGCAAACCCTCAAAAACCACCAAACTCCTACTTCCGATCCCGCACTTTCCAATCTCATCTCCGCCTCAAAATTGGAGCAGCTGCCTCCCCTCGATCTCTGGTGCGACGTATCGGCCGATACACCGCGCCCGTACGTCCCACCGGAGCTGAGGAGGCAGTTGTTCCTACATTACCACTCCCTCCATCATCCCGGCATTCGGGCGAGCCGGGACCTCATCAAGACGCGGTACTTCTGGCCCCATATGAACACGGATATACGTACCTGGGTTCTTGGGTGCCAGAAGTGCCAGCAATTCAAGGTCTCGGCTCACCCCCATGCACCTCCTCAACCTATCCCCGATTCTCTCCCGTGGGAACACGTCCACTTGGATCTGGTCGGCCCTCTTCCCCCCTCCGAGGGGAAGAGGTATTGCCTCACCATGATCGACCGTGCGACGAATTGGGTAGAGTGTATCCCACTCGCCCACATTACCGCGGACGCCGTCGCCGCGGCCTTCCTCAATCAATGGATCAGCCGCTACGGTTGTCCGCGGACACTCACGGTCGATCAGGGGAGGCAATTTGAATCAGCCCACTTTGCCGACCTGCTCCGTTCCCTCGGGATTCAGAAAATCCGCACCACTCCTTATCACCCCCAATCCAACGGGAAAATAGAGCGGTGGCACTCGGTCCTCAAGCAAGCCATCTCCACATCAGCCACTTCCCCTTCATGGACCAAAACCCTCCCCTACGTTCTACTTAGCCTCCGCACTTCCGCCCGTCCTTCAGACAACACAAGTCCCGCACAACACGCATTCAGAGACCCCATTCGTTTACCGGCCGACATTTTCCCTCCACACAACACCCCGTCCATTAACAGGGAACCGTTACACACCTCAACACCGACAAACGACACCACTTACCCAAAACGCTTTTACACTTCCACGCATATGTACTTGAAAGAGCCCGGCATGCATAAAACCTTTCAGCCCCTTTATGCCGGGCCCTTTCAAGTCATCCGCACAACACCGACCACCGCGACCCTGCTAATGGACGGGAAACCCCACACCGTCCCTTTCGCCCGCTGCAAGCCCGCCCCTGTTCTCCCTCAACCAACGTCCACTATCAGTCTCCCGCCGTCTGTTTGCAATGCAACACCTCTCTCCACCGAATCAGTCTCCCCCGTCGCCGTTTCCGGATTTCGATTCGGATCCGGAAATGGCGGCGATACTCCGGGACGTGTACGTCCCGGACCCGCTCTCCCCCCTACCCCCTTCGCCCGGACCTACTACATCGCTTCCTTTTCTTCCGCAACGGATTTCCGGACTCCCTCCCCGGCCCCGGCGGTGGAAGTACCCCCAGTGGCGCATACTGCGCGAATTTCGCGCAGCGCAAGCCACCGGGGTACACCCCCCTTACGTCCCGATAGATCCCCTTATGGACCCGCTCCTCCACCAATTTCGTCTCACCCTACTCATGCCACCCCCACCACCCCTTCCAAACATCACTCCCCCCGTCTTCAACGGACCCCCGCCCCCCAAATTTCAACCCCCTCTTGCTCCTCCCCCTTTCTCAATTTTCGACCCCCCAATTTTAAATTCTACCCCACCAACACCCCAACCCACCGACCCCACAACACCCTCTCTTCCCCCATCCCCGCCGGGGATATCCACAATAGTTTCCGCCGGGACGAAAAGGTCCGGGCGCCGCAACAGACGACGGGAGCGTCCCTCGCCCCGCGTCCCGGCGGCCAAGTCCCCCGCCCCGCTCTGAGCAATCACGGCGGGGCCTTGAGATTTCGGGACAGTGCTTGTGTTTCATTATCCCACACGCACTGTACCGAACCTCACAGCCCCGCCGTGGCCACTTCGTCGCAGCGGGCATCATCCTCACCCAACCACACACTACACCCACCTTTTCACTACACCCACACACTCAATACACTAAACCACACACAACCCACACCCAGGGAACGGCGGATCTCGCAACCCCGCTCAATTCTGTCTCCCCTGAAACCGTACCTAAAAATTGTAAATACCTGTACATACCTGTCAATACTACCTGTAAATACCTTGCACCTGTAAATATCTAGCTATCTACCATACTATCTAACTATCACTCCTCTTATCATCATCATCGAACTCATCACCTTTGTAAATATTGTCACTTCATCAAATTTTTCATCACACCCTCCTTGTACATATGTTTCCCATCATCAAATTTCGTCTGCTTACATCTACTTACGTCTACTTATATCTACTTTTGTCTACTTATGTCTCCTTATGTCTACTTTTTGTCTACTTAGCCCTACTTACGTCTACCTATGTCTACTTATGTCTACTTATCCTACCTCTTGTATATCACCCTAGATTTAAGACACCTCCGATCACTCTTCTGCCTTCAGCACTGCAATTGTTTGTTTCAGCCTTCAGCTCCTGTATCCTTGCGCCTTCAGCTCCCCTTTTTGTTTCCGCAGCCCTCAGCCACTGTCAACTTGAGCCTTCAGCTACCTCAAACATTGGTTCGAACTGGGGGGACCTCTGTCGTGAGTCCCTCCCGGGAACACTCCACTACAACCTTAAAGCTCTCACCAATATTCCTATGTAAAAATTACCTTCCGCTAATAAACATCTGAGTGGGGAGACAGGCGACAGAATCCGGGGGACACAACCTGGTGCCCCACTACCAGCTCCCAACAGGGAGCTGGAGGGAGAGGACTCCAAGTCCTATATAACCCCGGATCCTGGAGCTTTAGCTTCATTCGACACTTCCTCTAACCAGCTCTCTCTTCTCTCTCTACCTTCCTCCTCCCAGATGCCTGGTGGTATCCGCCGCTCTGGGAATTCACCTCCTACCTTCTCCTCTTGTCTACATCGGTGGATATCCGCCGCCTAGACAAGCACCTTCCTTCCTTCACCTACATCGGTGGATTACCGCCGCCTAGGTGAATTTCCTTCCTCTCGCCTACATCGGTGGATTACCGCCGCCTAGACGAGATTCCTTCCACTCACCTACATCGGTGGATTACCGCCGCCTAGGTGAATTTCCTTCCTCTCACCTACATCGGTGGATTACCGCCGCCTAGGTGAAATTCCCTCGCTCTCATCTATTCACTCCTTCACGCCACCGTGATGATAAATTTAAATTCATCACATAGTGTGTTCTTCCTTGGCTAAGAGATCCGAATTTCCAAATTTCGGCAGAATGTTATAAATTACAATTAAGCGAATGGGCGAATTTTGAAAGAAGGTGACGAAGATATTTTTGACGGTTTTAAGCGTTTTTAACGTCCAGGAAGTCTTGTTTGACCCTCGTTTTAACTTTGACGGGGAAAACTGCCGGCGTAACTTGTGCGTTCCTAAATTCACCTTCCGCCCGCTGAGCACAGAGCGGTACAAAGCGGTTTTTCTCCTCGTGCAGGGCGGAGTATTATTTTTCCCTGCACTCGTCCCTCAGTTTCTGCTCGGACGAGCGGCGGCCGGATCGTTAAAGGGGGCTGTTCGAGGTCTGTTTGACGGTGTCGAGCGACCGTCTCCGGCCCTCTCATCCGGTAAAACACGGAAGGGTCGGCCGGGAGGGGAACGTGCGTTTCCTGCGGACCGGAAACGCGAGCCTCCAACTCCCTTCCGCCCTCCGCATCGCGCTTCGTTTGACAAATTTCGTTTTTCTTTCGCCGATTACTCGAGTGAAGGGATAATAGCGGCTTCGAACTCTGTAGCTGAAAACCCCCGGAAATTGTACCGTTTAAGTACTGCAATTGGTACAGAACTTTTAGTACCCACACAAAAATGTTCTAATTCTTACCGTTTCACAGCGTTTGAATTGAATTGAATTTATTGACAGAAATAAAGAAAGTAAAACACACACAAAATGGCACATACATGTAAAATATCGTACATAAAAAATATCATACATAAAAACACAAAAGAAGTGAATTTCATTCTGTCCACCAACCAACAAGTTCATAAGAACTTGTGGCGGCTGGTGGAGCAGATCACAGCCAAAAATATTTAAGCAATCTAACATAATGTAACAAATGCCATGTACCCAAAGAGATTCAAACCAGAAACTCTCCGTAAATTAATGAAACTCCTTTATCCTGCTAAGAATTCTTCCCCTAAAATTCATAAAACTACTGAAAATGTCAGGATTAATTTTACAAGCATAAAAAAACGTTAAAGCTTTATAATATGCATTCTTTTCTGCACGCTCGGTTTTGAGCTTAGGCAACTTAACATTTGACGACAATGTATTACGCGTATGCACGACACTGCCTCTATGGTCAGGCTGAATACCAGTCTTATAGACCAGCAAGCACGATTGAAGTAAAAATAATTGTTTTACATTGAGCACATCAAACTCATGATGAAGCAGTATAGTAGGGTATCGAGAGCTCTTTCGAAGGGCTATCTTAAGTATAATATTATGCGTAACTTGCAAGGATCTTAGCTTTGTCTTACCCGCACTTCCCCATACGAAAATACCGTACTTCAGCAAAGAAAAAACTAAGCCAAAATAAATAGTCCTCAGCCGCACAATAGACAGAAAATTTCGGGCTACCTTAAAAACATAAAATAACTTTCTCAGTTTAGAGACCAAAGCATCAATATGGAAACTGAATTTCAAATAATGGTCAGTCAAATATGACTCCAAGATATTTACATTTTTCAGTCAATGGTAAGAAATTACAGTTACATGGTTTGGAATTATGAAAACAAGAAAAGTGATGAAAATTCACCCCAGAATGGCTAGAGCAATCCACGGTTTGAATCCACGGCGGAATTTAAAAATTTTCATATACTGTGTAGGGATGTAACTAATATAATAATGCATGTCGTTTTTTTGGCACTTCAGATACTTACTCATTTATGTACATAACACAAACCAGATAGCTAATTTATAAATTGTTGAATCGTTACTGTTGCGAGCGGGTGACGACAACAACATAGCTGATGGAAGAGGAAGGCAGAGTTCGGATGAAGGCGGGTGAGGAAGGATGCGCTAGAGGGTGTGGCTCCCCGCGGTTTTCACCACAGCAGGCGCCTGAAAGGTGGATGCTGACACCCCGCGGTTCTCACCACAACAGATACCAATGGAGAAGGAGGTATCCCGCGGTTTTCACAACAGGAGATATCGGGAGTGCACCCCGCGGTTTTCACCACAGCAGGTGCCAGGAAGACGCAAGGAGGGTCGAGAGAGAAGTCGCAAGTCGGGCGTCGGATTGTCAAAAGAAGAGCTGGGCCAGAAGGGCTGGTTTTCCCGGCACTTTTCCACCCGTCCCTAGTCCACAGTCAGTCGTTACGACCGCTTGAGTCAGTTGGCGGTTGGGGAAAACCCTCGGTGTTGACCAGCTCAACGTTCTCCACGTTTATTTAGTTAAATCTAGTAATATTACAGTAGTGGTTACTGGTGAGCGAATCACGACAGCTACATTACACGGAGTAGATAATTTATGTAATTCGAGACGATATTATTTGACTTGGGCTAGGTACGAAATTAAAAATTCGAAATTTTGCCATAGCGTTTTGTCAAGGCAAACGAAAAAATGACTTCAAATAGGGCAATTTAAAATTTTTTGCAAATAAACCCGAATTTGAGATGTTGCAGGTCAAAATGGCTGAAAATCCGTAAAACCTCTACAAATCATCGAAAACGTAGCAGAATATTGACTTGAGACACGACATATCATTTCAGTGTCAAAATAATTATGTTTTCCTACAAAGCGGGTCAAACTCAATGGGACTTATTTTAACAATCGTGATTTTTATTTTTTATTTTTTATTATTATAATTTTGGTTTATTATTTTCAATACCTAATGAACCATTGGAATCGAGCAAGAAAAAAAATTCTTAACCCCCCTCAAAATTTGATGGTTTACGTTTCAAGGTATGTAGAATCCAAAACTGCAATAAAAATGTTTCTGTCTGTCTGCCGTACGGGCCACTTTTCTTAGTAACCATGAAACAAAATTGATGAAATTCGGTTTATAGGTTCCGTTCGGGGTCTAGTTGGCCCTCGAAGCTCGACGTTACTGGCAGTCATCTCTAAGGGGTTCAAGATAGGGGTTGAAATTTTCAGAACGCCGTATCTCGAAAACTTTCGATAGAAGGGTATGGTTTTTTTTACGTTAAATTTGTCTTGAGCTAAACTATTTTTTGAGACCACCCGGAGCATTGTACGTCCAGCCGTTCGTGTGCACCAAAAAGCTTCGTCAACACAATCGTGAATCAAACGGTATAAATCCGATCGGAATTTCATCACTATGTAAGGAGCGCCTGATTATAATCAAGGATGGCTGTATGAAGTCGAGCTGTTTGTTCTGCGATATTATTTCATTTGATAAGTGATGGACTATTGGATTTTGTTGGTAGGTACTTCTGAAACTTGAACAAACGTTGAAGTATTATTTATGGGTAAATTATTACACAATGGCAAATTATTACACACCGGCAAATTATTACACAACGGTAAATTATTAAACAACGGTAAATTATAACACCACGGTAAATTATTACACAACGGCTCATCTACCCAGAAAGGGCTGGATTTTGTTGATAGGTACTTTTGCAACTTGAACAACCGTTGAAGTATTATTGATGGGTAAATTAAATGGCAAATTATTACACAACGGTAAATTATTACACAACGGCTCATCTACCCAGAAGGGGCTGGATTTTGTTGATAGGTACTTTTGCAACTTGAACAACCGTTGAAGTATTATTGATGGGCAAATTATTACACAACGGTTCATTATTCTATCTCCGTAGAAGGGGAACCTATACAGGTAAATTATTATACAACGGTTTCGGTAGGTACCTAATAACGAATACGGGGTTAGGTGCTAACCTACGGAGGGTCCGCGATTTACATAATATATGTGTAGAATAGTACATAATATATTATATAGACGGGTTATCTATACGGAGACCTGTGATCTGTAACAGGAGGGTATTCTGTACAAAATAATAAACAGTTGTGCAGGGATTTGCAGCGTTTTTTTTTGTCTTGAGTTCCATTCTTCATTCACTACTTCTGATGAATTTATACACATTTTGGTTTATTATTTTCAATAATGAACCATTGGAATCGAGCATGAAAAAAAAAATTCTTACCCCCCCTCAAAATTTGATGGTTTACGTTTCAAGGTATGTAGAATCCAAAACTGCAATAAAAATATTTCTGTCTGTCCGCCGTACGCCGTACGGGCCACTTTTCTTAGTTACCATGAAACAAAATTGATGAAATTCGGGTTATAGGTTCCGTTCGGCGTCTAGTTGGTCCTCGAAGCTCGACGTTACTGTGAGGGTTCAAAATAGGTGTTGAAATTTTCAAAACGCCTATACTATTTTTTTACGTAAATATTTTTACGGTTTTAAATAGTTCTTGAACTTGCGAGTTTTTTAAGACCATCCGGAGCATCGTACGTCCAGCCGTTCGTTCACAGTAAGGCCCCGAAGTTTGCACCGACAGGCATTTTCGACTCCAGTGTGAATGAAATTGTATACAATTCAAACCAAATCTCGTAACCAGAGACGCGCCCACAATAGGAATTTGTGAATACGGCCAATCATTGGTAGGGATCACCTGATTATATTGGCGGAGTATGAAGTCGAGTTGGTTGTTCTGTGATATTATTTCGCTTGAAAAATGATGGCTCTTTTGGAGTTTGTTGGTAGGTAGTGAAACTTGAACAAACGTTGAAGTATTATTGATGGGTAAATTATTACTACGGTAAATCATTACTCAACGGTAAATTATTACACAACGGTTCATTATACCATCTACGTAGAAGGGGCTGGAGTTTGTTGGTAGGTACTTTTGCAACTTTTTTCACTCCTCATCAACAATTTCTTCTCAGAACTTCATTATGTGTGTTTCTTTTTGTTAGGTACTGTTTGTCATCGGCAGAATTATTTTAGCAACATTTAACTCGTGATTTAGGTAGGTACCTAGTAACGAGTACGGGGTTAGGTACTAACCTACGGAGGGTCTGCGATCTACATAATATGTGTAGAATAGTACATATCATATTATATAGACGGGTTATCTATACATAGAGCTGTGATCTGTAACAGAAGGGTATTCTATACAAAATAATAAACCGTTGTGCAGGGATTTGCAGCGTTTTTGTGTTGTGAGCCTTTTGACATTTATGTCTTTACTTTGCTACATAAACTCGAAAATGAAACGCGGGACACGCAACGGAGACATGCAACGGAAACAACGTCACGAAAATATTTCTGATGATTTTCGCTTACAACCGATTCGTTGCTACGGAACTTTATCTTCGCCAGTTATCATCGTACAAAAATCGTTCACCACTCGTTGGATAGCTCTCGATTTACCTAACCATACTACGTTAACCACTGCGGACTGCGTGGCCAACAAGCTGGGGTATGAGCGTGATTGTTTAAATGAATGTTTACGTACATAATACAGTGGAGTCCGGCTAATCCGAACTAATTGGGACTGAAGGCTGTTCGGACTAGGTGATAGTTCTGCGACAATTAAGTACCAAGTACTTGTTTTTAAATTGAAACGTGATTCTTTGTCATTTGTGACCGCCCAAGGACAGAGTTTACCATTCGTTGGAAATCTTGACCAAAACAATTAAGTACGAAGTACTTGGTGTGGGTGCGGGAGGGGGCGCTAAGACATAAAATGTCCCTCATGGTTGCGTACTTGTACGGAAGCTGTACCCACCGTTTGTGTTTTTTGCTATGGATTTCCACTACTCCGCCGCAAGTGATTTATTTAAAATCTTGCTCCATTCCAAACGTTCATTATTGAAAATAATAATAAATCAAAATTAGCTCAGATAAACTCACCGGTACGAAGCGTATCTAGAGGATGGGGTTTACTTACCTGCAACAAGGGAAGATGATTATAAAAACAATAATTTTGCATCGACGAGCGGATCACTCTGTACAGTCATCCGAAAACCGTTTTCCAAAAACATTAGTTGAATAGCACCACTTTATATCTGTGATATTAATATAAATATATATAATCTATCGAGTGACTCAAGTTCCTAAGAAAGCTGCTCAGCTTATTGCCGCATTGTGCATCAACTGCATTCAGGAAATTCCGGGGCCACAAGACAGGATCCTGGAAGTTGGCGGTAACGTCTACATAACTTCCCATATTGTTATGTACTATTTTTACATACAAGAACTCAGATTTGAACTCCCAAAAATTGAGATTTGACCCGCTTTATACGAAAACATATTGTTTTGACCACTGAAATGGTATTTCATGTCTCAAGGTTTTGACCCGCAAAACCTCCAATTCGGCCTACATAAATTTTTGTCTACTTTCGCCCTCACTCAAATTTCGTCCAATAACTCAAACTAAGTCTACTTTAATCCTCAAATAACAGTACGTTGAGTTGTGAAAAACAAACTGACCAAGTCAAACTCTGAGCTTTTCATAAAGAATTCAACGTTTTCGAAGTCAAACTCGAAAGATATGACCCAAAACGTTGAGTTGGTTATGAAAAACCGAGAATTTGACTTGGAAAATCTGTTTTTCACATCTCAACGTACTGTCATGCGAGGATGAACGCGTTATTTAGGGCTCAAACCGCCCCCTGTCAGAGCGAAGAACTTCCTTATCCACCAACACAAAGGAGGCGGTCATACGGGGCCATCCTTGGGATGTTGAAGGAAACGCAGTTCTCGACCTCCCGTTTCGAGAGGCTGCAGAGAAAACTAACTAATCCTCGTGTTGGTTCCGGAGGCGGCGGCCCAGAACCGCCTCTGACCCAAATCCCGGACGAGCCGGATTCCGGAACCGAAAGCCCGTCGAGTTCTACTCAACGGAACCGCATTTACGTGCGAGAGCCTTATTTATTCCTTACAGCGCATTACATCCTCCGAATTCGGTCCCAGAAACATGAAATGAGTAGAACACGTGCGGATGAGGCTGAAGTCGCCATTACACCTACGTAATGTCCTATGTTGAAAATACTTTGTAGGTATTTCCGAACGAATTTTGGTTTATTATTTTCAATAATGAACCGTTGGAATCGAGCATGAAAAAAATAATTCTAACCCCCCCCCCCTCCCCACCGCCACACCCTCAAAATTTGATGGTTTACGTTTCAAAGTATGTAGAATCCGAAAATGCAATAAAAATATATCTGTCTGACCGCCGTACTGGCCACTTTTCTTAGTTACCATGACACAAAATTGATGAAATTCGGTTTATAGGTCCCATTTGGGGTCTAGTTGGTCCTCGAAGCTCGGCGTTACTGTCAGTCATCTCTTGAGGGGTTCAAAATAGGGGTTGACATTTTCAGAACGCCGTATCTCGAAAACTTTCGACAGAAGGGTATGGTTTTTTTTACGTAATTAAATTTGTCTTGAGCTAAACAATTTTTTGAGACCACCCGGAGCATTGTACGTCCAGCCGTTCGTGTGCACCAAAAAAGCTTCAACACGATCGTGAATCAAACGGTATAAATCCGGCCCAGATATCATCACTAGGGAGCGCCTGATTATAATCAAGGATGGCTGTATGAGGTCGAGCTGGTTGTTCTGCGATATTATTTCATTTGATAAGTGATGGACTATTGGATTTTGTTGGTAGGTACTTGTGAAACTTGAACAAACGTTGAAGTATTATTGATGGGGAAATTATTACACAATGGTAAATTATTACACAACGGTAAATTATTACACAACGGTTCATCTACCAAGAAGGGGCTGGATTTTGTTGATCGGTACTTTTGCAACTTGACAACCGTTTAAGTATTATTGATGGGCAAGTTATTACACAACGGTTTATTATAGGTACTGACCACAGAAAAAAGTGATCTACCCTGAAGGGGCATCTATTTCACTCCACATCAACAATTTTCCTTCAGAACTTCATTAGTTGCGTTTCTTTTTGCCGTTTTATTTAGGTACTGTTTGTCATCATCGGCTGTATTATTTTAGCAACATTTAAGTCGTGATTTAGGTAGGTACCTAGTAACGAGCACGGGGTTGGGTTGTAACCTACGGAGGGTCTGCGATTCACATAATATGTGTAGAGTAGTACATAATATATTATATAGACGGGTTATCTATACAGAGAGCTGTGATCTGTAACAGAAGGGTATTCTGTGCAAAATAATAAACCGTTGTGCAGGAATTTGCAACGTTTTGGTTTATTATTTTCAATAATGAACCATTGGAATCGAGCATGAAAAAAAAAATGCTTACCCCCCCTCAAAATTTGATGGTTTACGTTTCAAGGTATGTAGAATCCAAAACTGCAATAAAAATATTTCTGTCTGTCCGCCGTACGCCGTACGGGCCACTTTTCTTAGTTACCATGAAACAAAATTGATGAAATTCGGGTTATAGGTTCCGTTCGGGGTCTAGTTGGTCCTCGAAGCTCGACGTTACTGTGAGTCATCTCTAAGGGGTTCAAAATAGGGGTTGAAATTTTCAAAACGCCTATACCATTTTTTTACGTAAATATTTTTACGGTTTTAAATAATTCTTGAACTTGCGAGTTTTTTAAGACCATCCGGAGCATCGTACGTCCAGCCGTTCGTTCACAGTAAGGCCCCGAAGTTTGCACCGACAGGCATTTTCGACTCCAGTGTGAATGAAATTTTATACAAATCAAACCAATTCTCGTAACCAGAGACGCGCCCACAATAGGAATTTGTGAATACGGCCAATCATTGGTAGGGATCACCTGATTATATTGGCGGAGTATGAAGTCGAGTTGGTTGTTCTGTGATATTATTTAATTTGAAAAATGATGGCTCTTTTGGAGTTTGTTGGTAGGTAGTGAAACTTGAACAAACGTTGAAGTATTATTGATGGGTAAATTATTACTACGGTAAATCATTACTCAACGGTAAATTATTACACAACGGTTCATTATACCATCTACGTAGAAGGGGCTGGAGTTTTTTGGTAGGTACTTTTGCAACTTTTTTCACTCCTCATCAACAATTTCTTTTCAGAACTTCATTATGTGTGTTTCTTTTTGTTAGGTACTGTTTGTCATCGGCAGAATTATTTTAGCAACATTTAACTCGTGATTTAGGTAGGTACCTAGTAACGAGTACGGGGTTAGGTACTAACCTACGGAGGGTCTGCGATCTACATAATATGTATAGAATAGTACATATTATATTATATAGAAGGGTTATCTATACATAGAGCTGTGATCTGTAACAGGAGGGTATTCTATACAAAATAATAAACCGTTGTGCAGGGATTTGCAGCGTTTTTTTATTGCACTAGGTACCTAATGTTGTCCCAATTCAACCCACACAAATGTCAGTATTGATACATTAAAAACGCTGCAAATTACTACACAACGGTTTATTATTTACCTGTATGATGCCCCTAGGGAGCGCCTGATTATAATCAAGGATGGCTGTATGAAGTCGAGCTGAGTGCTCCGTGCTCCGTCATTTGAAGAACGATGGTTGGTTTGGATTTTGTTGGTAGGTACTTTTCTAACTTGAACGAACGTTATCATGTATAACAATAAATGATTAATTATAGAATTCTTGAATACAACGCATAATTATAAAACTGCCCAGTACTCGATTTAGGGCTTTCCTGAGGGGAGGTATTGACAGAAAACAGTGATCTACGCAGGAGGGGCATCTATACAGGTAAATAATAAACCGTTGTGTAATAATCTTCAGCGTTTCAATAAACTTCAATATTGTCGTGACAGTGAACCGGTTCAATGCAGCACTGAACCGGTTACGAAGACTCGAAGGCTTGTGACCTCCACTAACGGCCCGGCAAATTTCCAAAATGGAGGAGCCCGAACGAACTTCCAATGTGGACAAGTTAAGCCCAGCGGTATTTGACAGGACGTCAGCCACCGCGATAAAATATTTATACAGACGAAAAGTCGTTGTATCTCCTCCCCAAACCAAAGGAGAAAAACCTCCGGCTGTCGATAACGTGGCGATAGGGAAGCCAAGCACGTATGACGAGGAGCGCAGGAAACGTGGCGATGTCTGATCCGGAAGAGAGGAAAAGAGGGGAAAAAAATAATACTTTTCTCTCTCCTTCCCCGTTTTCCTATCGCCTGGGGAAAAGACCATTATCGGACCTCGTTAACTCTGGTTGGATGGTGGTTGGAGGGCTGGTGTGTGTTCTCGCGTATAAGTGGAAAACAATCGACAGATATTTATACGCCTGGGCGTGTTCCGATGTGAAATCCAATGTAAACGTGTGGTCATTTGGTCTGGCTAGTGACGTTCCGAACGACAAGAGAGTGCGAGTAGAGTTCATGTCCACTGGTCAACGAACACTGTACACCTTTTACTAAACAGCATTTCCAAATCAAAATAAAGGTGTTAGAAGCCGAATTCGAAGTTTTTCAAGACAAATTCAACATTTTCTACGATACGTTCACTAATTCAAATTCAAGTTTTTTTCCAAAATGTAATATTTGAGGTCGTCCGTATCAATCTGAAGGTTATCCGAAACGATACAATTGTTGAATCTACCGCATATTAACTGTAATTGTGTGGCCGACCCCAGTACTCGATTTCGGGCTTCCCTGGGGTGATCACGAGGGTAGGTAGGAGGTTAGGCTATTTCCTATTTCTTTATTTCACGGGACAAGCCCAATTACATTCTATAAAATCAATCAGTAAGTCATTCTAATCAGGGGAAAAAATGAATATAAAGTGAATATAAAAATGATAAGGGTCTCATAGTAAAGTACAATGAAAGTTACTAAGTAAAAGAAACAATATCTCAAAAGCAAGTGTATGAAAGGAAAACTGTCCCTAGGTAAACATGACTGGGGACGAGGAAAGTTGTGATTTTAACGTGGCAAGGGAGGAGTGAAAAAAGTCGAAATTGGGGGTTAACAGTCAGAAAGAGGTTCGCACTGCGAGGAATCCTGCGTAGGGGTTGGCTTCTCTGGTAGTTTGTAGGAGAAAAACGCTGCAAAGTCCTTGTCACATGGGTTTATTATTCTACTGGACATACCTACAGGCTGTTCATTTATTGTTTATTTCATGTGAAATAATTGAAATAGCTATTTCTGATGGTATTCACCATTTTTGGCCCATAAAAATCGAATTAGGTACCTACGCTCCTTTGTTTTTCAAATTATCTTTGATTATTGGTAGTGCCATTTAATCGTCTTGATCCACGTGTTGACACTTTTTCTAGTGTTATTATACAAATTGATGGTGATTTCAGACGATTTCCCAGGTTTTTGACTAATAAAAAAATCAATTTTGGGAGCTGAACATTGGTAGAACCTCGATTTTCCACTCTTTGGTCAAAATCGACTTTATATTCGGTCTTCTCGTCCCCAAAAACATGGAAAAGGATACCTCAAAAGCTCACGTTACTAACATGTTGCTAAAACACAAAAAGTACCCATTTTTAACCACATTTTCACTCATAACACCCCTGGGTATATTCCGATCAGGCTGAAAAGTTTCGGGACACAACTAGGGCCCAAATGGAACATGTGTGCGAAAGAACGACTTTTTTAGACCAAAAATGAAGCCGGTACACGTGATACGGCGGACGGACATTGCATTTTTGGAATCTACGCACCTTGAAACGGAAAAGAAAAAATTTTGAGGGGGTGTTATAAAAATTTTTTGCTGAGCGAATACATAGGTGTATTATTCACAGAACAATAAACCAAAAGGGACGTAAAACAGCGTTGGCGAGCTATTTAGAATCATTTCAAGAATTTCATAGCATGCAGCCTATTCGTACGAGACCACTTCATGGGCACCATCTCTCATTCATAGTACGATATGAGTCACTTTTGATTCAAAATTTTGAAAAAACTGTTAGCCATGGCTCAACAATAGATTTTCTGTGATCTGATGGATTTCATTCGTATTTGTTTCAGAGATGCCCACAACATGCAAAAGAAAGTCCAACAGGGAGGATTACGACCCTGACAAGATGGATAAGGCTGTGGAAGAATTAAAGCAGGTGCCTGCTGAGGGTGGCCAAGGTCTGTGAAAGATTGCTAGACATTATGGGGTCCCCAATAGCTAATTTAAGTTGAAGTTCCTATTTCTTGTCATAATAGTTCATTTGAAAGTAATATTGTTCAAGTTTAATAAAAATATACAGATGGTTTACTGAATTTATAATTTTTTATTGGCTGTCCCAAGCCTCCCTCACTCTTGTCCCAAGCCTCCCTCATATGGGGAGGGTAGGGACAAAAAAAATTTGCTCTAGTTTTTTATTATTATTGGGTACTGGGAATGGTTTTAAAATTTCGAAAAAAATCAAAGAGGTAGGTAAGACGTACAGTTTCATGTGGGAAAACCCGGAATTGCGAAAAGTTCCAATGTGACTGCTAGAGAAATGACAATATGGAAAATGTCCCGTCCCTCCCCTACAACTGTCCGCTGAATAAAGTGACCTACCCAGAAGGTGCATCTGTACAGTTAAATAATAAACCGCTGTGTAATAATGTGTAGTGTTTTTCTATTGGTTACCGACTTCGAGCAGCATGCGATGTTATAGTCCATGTAGTTCGCCTTCTACCGTTTAAAAAACGTAAGAATCGTTGGGTAGGTTCGTTTTGATACGGGGCCATCTGCAATCCAACCCGCATGTACCCTCAAAATTTCAGCTCTCTAGGAGTATTTTCTGCGTAGTAAGAAGCTTTACAACGAAATGGACAACATTTCACGTTCACGCATGCGCTGATGAAGTTACACTACGATTGTAATTAAACTCTTAAGGAACTATCAAGGAATTTTTCCTGATTTACCCTCCAAGTTTGAACTAATTTCCAATATATTTAAGGTAGTTATAGGCGTTCCAAACATTTCACGTTTGCGCATGCGCAAACGAAATTTACTGTACTTTTTCGATGATTTTTGTGTGGAGATAAACTGTGGTCCAACCCGCACCTACCCTCAAAATTTCAGCCCATTTCGACCATTATTTCGTTATAAGGAATTGACGACAGACAGACACGGAACCAAAAATGTTCCTCACTGTCCGAAACGCAAAATGGTAATGGAAATTTTCATTGTGGAGGATATACCTACATTTTTTGCTTCCGAAGCTTTGTTTTCACTTTCGAAATGAAAAATTTTTTATGCTCCAAAATCAAAATTTCCACTTGCATTTTGCGTTTCAGGGCCTCCTGAAAAAATTTGGTTTCGTGTCTGCCTGTTCGTCTGTCTGTCCACATTTCCTTGCCACAGCCATAACATCCACAACTTTGATTCGATTCCAATCAA
Organism: Leptopterna dolabrata; assembly: GCA_954871275.1. NCBI lineage: Eukaryota > Metazoa > Arthropoda > Insecta > Hemiptera > Miridae > Leptopterna > Leptopterna dolabrata. The sequence continues at coordinate 37,631,663 of OX940983.1, forward strand.
ATTTTCAGGAATTGTGTGGGTTTAGCGTTAGATGGTCCCCTATAAGTTTCATCATGATCGAATTTTGAAAGGATTTTCGTCAGATTTTCAGGGATGATGCGGGTAAGGTCCCTTGAGGTCCCATACGACATTCATCACAGTTGAATCAGCGGTGGCAGTGGCACGTGGCACGTGGCACTGGCACCGCGTACATTCCAAACGTCGAGCATTACAGACCGCAGAACTGTAAACCTGGAAGGGTACGAACTAAATCACTCGCGGAGAAATCGTGGAAACCCATTTCAAAGAAAAACGGAGTTATTGAAAAAATGGTCTATTTCCACTAATACACGAAAAACGCAAAAAACACTGTTACACTGGTTTCGGTGATCAAACCATCGTCAGTAACACACAATAAGCTATTGTGTGTTACCACGATGGTTTGATCACCGAAACCAGTGTAACAGTGTTTTTTGCGTTTTTCGTGTATTAGTGGAAATAGACCATTTTTTCAATAACTGGAAGGGCCTCTGCGTTGACGAATGAAATGACGGGCTCCGCACCCTGCTCAGCTGATGTGCTAAATTCTCTCCTGTTCTCCCTTAAGAAGTTGAAATCCGATAAGGACTCTTTACTTTCTCAGTTCTATACGTGGACCAATTACTTTAGCTTGAAGCATGAATACTAACTTCGAATTATTCGGCCTTATTATTAAATAATAGTTAAAATTCCGTTAATTAATCTGAACCTTCAAGTATGAAAATTTAATTGTGACATACTGGGAAGGCCACGAGGAAGCTTCTGTGCCATGTTCATTTTTTCAATAACTGGAAGGGCCTCTGCGTTGACGAATGAAATGACGGGCTCCGCACCCTGCTCAGCTGATGTGCTAAATTCTCTCCTGTTCTCCCTTAAGAAGTTGAAATCCGATAAGGACTCTTTACTTTCTCAGTTCTATACGTGGACCAATTACTTTAGCTTGAAGCATGAATACTAACTTCGAATTATTCGGCCTTATTATTAAATAATAGTTAAAATTCCGTTAATTAATCTGAACCTTCAAGTATGAAAATTTAATTGTGACATACTGGGAAGGCCACGAGGAAGCTTCTGTGCCATGTTCTTGGCTTTTTTTTTTTTTTTTTTTTAAACTCAATCTGGAATCCAAGGCTTCCGTACGTTCGATAGTGAGGAAGCAAAAAGGACGACTTCGTTATCCTGCTCCGCCGGACCTGTTCTACCGTAAAAATTGGACTCGCATACACAAAAACGCTCGCATCTTCTGACTCCTCTGAACCCTCCACGTCCAGACGCCTCCCTGTTTTTTCCATCTGAGGACCCTTCGCACACCCGAGCGCTCAAGTTATGGAGAAATGTCGGACCAACTGCCGACGCGGGGGTCCACATCTCAATAATTCACTCGGCCTGTTCCACCAGAAGCCTCAGCGCTCCCATTGAATTATTCGTCATCCCATCACCGCCCTTCAGTTTCCCACTGATCTTATCTTCACGACCCCCCCCCCCCCCCCTCACAAGGGCACAGCCTTTTTGAAAAAAATACTCAGAACGACACGTTGGGAAGATGAAAATAGTCAAGAACATACGTGCATCTGATTCATACTGCACTGGACTCCACCGATTTTTTAAGCATTAACTGCTTATCAAGAAATTTACATCAATAAATGGTGTGCTATTGTAAGGGTTTACATTATTAATAAATGTCGTGCTACTGCAAGGTAAATATCAACATATTTACATTAATAAATGTGGAGCTACTGAAGAGGTCTTGAGCTGAGGGGTGGAAATTAAGTAATGACCACCAAAAAAAAAAAACGGTGCAAAGTCCTTGTCACTTGGGTTTATTATTCTATTGGACATACCTACAGAAATTTTGGCTGCGCATTTATTGTTTCTTTCATGTGCAATAATTTAAATAGCTATTTCTGATGGTTTCCACCAATTTTGGCCCCCAAAACCACGAATTGCACTCCTTTTTTTTGTATCTGTGATCATTGATAGTCCCGTTTAATGGTCTTGATTCACCTGTTGCTATTACTTCACAACAAAATTCTCACGTTGGTCAAAATCGACTTCATATTCGGTCTCCTCGCCCTAAAAAAACATGGAAAAAGATATCTCACAAACTAATTTTACTAAAACACCAAAAAACCCTATTTTTACACCAATTTTTCACCCATAACACCCGGGCTGTAACGTTTCGGGACACAACTAGGGCGCAAATGGAGCCTGTGCGGAAGAACGAATTTTTTAGACCAAAAATGAAGTACATATGTAGTTTACGCATGATACGGCGGACGGAATCTACGCACCTTGAAAAGTAAAAGAAAAAATTTTGAGGGGGGTTATACAAATTGTGTGTGTATGTGTGTGTTTCTGTGTGCGCGCGTGCGTGTGCGTGCGTGCGTGCGTGTGTGCGTGCGTGCGTGCGTGCGTGCGTGCGTGTGTGTGTGTGTGTGTGTGTGTGTGTGTGTGTGTGTGTGTGTGTGTGTGTGTGTGTGTGTGTGTGTGTGTGTGTGTGTGCGTGAGTGTCAAGTATGGCCAGGAACTTTGCAAAAAAGGCATACAACTAGGTGTAGTTGTATGACCCTAATAAGATTAATAGTGCCCCTAATACAATCGGTGTAGTCGTATAGGCCTAAATACGACTATTTGTGAGACTAATAGGGGCCCATTCATGAACTTGGTTTTCTCATGTTTCTGTACTTATATTCTTCATTATGTACTAAATATGTTATTGAATAAGGAATTGAATTGAATAGTGTCGCTAATACAATCGGTGTAGTCGTATAAGCCTAATACGATTAATAGTGAATAAATGGCTGAATTACAGTTCTACGTGTCCAATAGAATAATAAACCCATGTGTCAAGGACTTTGCAGCGTTTTTAATGCATAGGGCGTACATAGGAGACGGCCCATCATAATGCGGTGGAACATTATGGGGTTACGTCCATATTACATAACATTACGTCCATAATACATAACGTGAAATATACATATTACATAACATTACATTAAATTATATAACGTGAAATATACATATTACATAACATTACATTACATAACATTACATTACATTACATTACATGAAATATACATATTACATAACATTACGTCCATTATACATAATTGCGAAAGTTATGCGTGTTTGAAGAATTTCGCGTTAGCGCATGTGCAGGGCGAACCGCTGGCTCTATCATGTTGAAATTTATATGGGACCTCAATGGGCCCTACCCGCTTGATCCCTGAGAATTACATTGAAATTGGGTGAAATCTTTGGTTACTACGGCTGTAACAAGGAAATTGAATCTATCTCACGCCAGCGCATGCGCAGAGCGCACCGAGGGTCCGATCATGCTGAAATTCATACTGGAACTCACTAGGCCTTGTCCAAACAACCCTTGAAAATTTGAGCGAAATTGAATCAAAATTGTGAAAGTTATGCGTGTTTGTTGAATTTAACGTTAGCGCATGCGCAGGGCGTACCGCTGGATCAATCATGTTGAAATTTGTATGGGACCTCAAGGGGCCTTATCTCCACCATCCCTCAAAATTTGAGCTGAATCAATTGAAAATCGTGGAAGTTATGGCTGTAACAAGGAAATGCTGACAGACAGACTCACAGACCGACAGACACGGAACCAAATTTGTTCAGTAGGCTTTGAAACGCAAAATGCAAGTGGAAATTTTGATTTCTGAAGACAAAAATTTTTTGGCTCACGAAAGTGAACACAAGGCTTCCGCTGCTTCGCAGACTCGGAAGCAAAATCGGTGTAGTCGTATGAGCCTAATAGTGAGACTAATACTGGGGCTAACGGTGGGACTAATAGCAACTTTGCAAAAAAGGTATACAAATCGGTGTAACCGTATCAGCCTGATAGCAGCACACAAATACACACTTGTAATGTATGCAATAGTTATCATTCAAAATTATGTTCAATTACAATTGTTGCTTTGTTTTGTTGTTTTTCAATATTGTCGTTTCGCAATTACCTACATAAATATAAACAAAAAAGACTTGAATAAATTCATGCTAGAACTGCATCATTCTTGAATGCATTCATCATTCGCATCATTCTTGTGCCTTTCTTGCATCAAAACCACTTCAATGCAAACTACAGAAATCAGTTGTACGAACGAGGGTCCGGTGTACAGGTATGGAAATTTTGCACTAAAACTCATCGGAGACCCAACGTGGATGATCCTCAAGATTTTCATCAAAATCGGTAGAATAAAACTAGATTTACGAGAGAACGCATGCGCAAACAACAGTTACCGTTGGAAATTTATATGAGTCGACGTTCCAAATCGACTGTTTATTCGATGAGACTGTGGGAGTTACAAGGAATCGGGTACAGACAGACAGAAACGGAACCGAATTGGATGTCCGAAACGCAAATTACGAGTTAAACATTTATTTTATTTTGGAGTAGGAATATTTCATCGATTACAGCCTGAACGCAAGCCTACCACTGACGGCAAAACCACTTCTCGACGTCACACAAAAAGTTGAAGATTCTCTTGAGAAGGTCACCCGTCAGTGGATGTTTTTCGTGAAATTAAGGTATTGCCGATCCCTGACCTTTTTTGAGCAGCAAAAAGCGTTTTTTATATATATAAGATGTATATTTATCTGGTGGCTTCGCAGTATTGGAAAGCCAAACGAGGGCGTCTGAAAGATTAACCGTGGTTTTACCTCGGTGTTTTATCACACTGGGGCAGCGATTTTACTCCTATTTCGGGGTACATTTATCTAATACTCTCCCTCCAGCTACATTTTCTTATCCTTTATTAACGAAGGTCTTCAAGAAGAAATTAAACAACATTATAATTCCAAAATTAATCATTAAATTCTCCGTAATTTTATTGTTTTTACCGAGTCAAAATTGTGTTTTCATTTGTATTACTTGTTTTGTATCAAATAGATATCCCACCTAATTTTCTTTGAAGTGGGTATGTTAATCTCATCACTGTAACATGGCTCCAACTCGTGGCACAAGGTTACCTTAAATTGAGTTGCAGTGTTTGGATTATTATTGGTGGAGTGCCTCATGTAAAATGTAAATAATTGGAAATAAACGCCAAAAAAAAAAAAATCAAATAAACTTGGTCGCTTCTGAGGGGTGAGCTGACAATCTTTCACGTCTGAGATCTTGGGAGGAGCGATGTAAGGGAACTTCTTAGCATATCCATCACTGTCAGAGCTAGAGGTACATCCGGGTAATGGAAATTCGTGTAATCTGAATCCAACCTAAACCCTCCGACAGCGTTCAATCTGTTGTGGCTCATCAAAAAAAGAAAAAGAAAAAATACGAGAGACGCTTGGGGGTTTAAAGTGCGTTTTTGAAGGGTTGAAAAAAAAGGGGGGGGGGGAAATGTACACAGGCGATTCTGCTCAGATACATAGCCTAACTCCTCTTTGCGGGTAAATTGAAAAGTACCGGTCTAAAAAGGTTTCCTCTTACCCAGGCCACGGGCGAAATGGTAAAAGGAAACCTACGGTAAGGGGGAAAAAATAACAGGCGGAAAAGGTTTTTGTGGTGGCTGTGAAGTAGAAGCTTGGTGGTTTGTGCGGCGCGTTCTGTGAGAGGTTGCCGAGGCCTCTTGTACCTAATGGAATTCCACAGATAATCGTCGCAGGAAGCTCCTTCTCCTTCCGGCACATCTTACCGCCGTTTATGTATTCTGTCGGTGTTTCCGTGCCGAGAACAGTCCATCTCCAACTTCCCCTGGAACTCAGTCGCCATCAGGCACTGTGCCCTTCTGACAATGCTGATGAACTAGAGCCATATTATCTCAGAATCATACAAGTCACCCTGCCCCTTTAACCTGTGACAGAGTGTGACAGTGGACCTTCGAGAGTCCCCCTCCTAGACCAGCGAGATCATCACCGGTTAAAAGAAGGGATATCGATTAGGCTTCCACCAAAACGACCCCATCTTCACCGGAACAACAAACGACTCGAGAACTGCCACTGTCACACTCCTCTCCACGTGACATACTTCTGGGTAGCGGAAGTATGAGAGCGGAAAAGGGGGGTTGACAAGTAGTATGAATTAAGTTCTGGTTCAGCAAAGGACATCTGAACAACTACAAGGTGACTAACATCCATCGTAATGGTACCACCTCAATAATATGTATTTACTGGTGGAGAACAAAGCTCCTACATACGAGTACTGGCGGAGAAGATCCTACATTTCGATTCCAATGACATTCCTAATACGGAACGATCAAAGTATCATTCCTGATCGAACCTCCACGTTTGAACTCATTTCAACGATATTTAAGGTAGTTATGGGCGTTTCAAGCACGTTTGCGCATGCGCAGACGAAACGATTTCCATGATTTTGAAATAGAATCATCCGCGATCCAACTCGCGTGTATCCTCAAAATTTCAGTTCTCTACGACTATTTTTCGCGGAAGTTAGAAGCGTTACAAGAAAATGGCCTTCATTTCAGGTTAGCGCATGCGTAGACGAAAGTTACATTACGATTCTGATTAAACTCGTTCGGAACGATCGAAGCATCATTCCTGATCGACCCTCCATGTTTGAACTCATTTCAACGGTATTTAGGGTAGTTATGGGCGTGACAAGTATTTCACGTTTGCGCATGCGCCGATGAAAGTTACGGTACTTCTTCAATGATTTTGGTATGGGGCCATCTGTGACCCAACCCGCACCTACCCTCCAAATTTCAGCCCATTTCGAATACTATTTCGGGTAGATATGGGCGTTACAAGGAATTACCACAGACAGACAGACACGGAGCCAGAAATGTTCCTCGATGTCTGAAACGCAAAATGGTAGTGACAATTTTCATTTTGGAGGACATACATTTTTTTTATTCACTCACGAATCCAAGGCTTCCCTACCTCCGGTAGTGTGGAACCAAAATATATTAATGTTGTATGAAGGCAATACAACATTAATTAACGGACGGTCCAAAATGGCAACGATTATTGCATCGCTCTTTAAAACAAGAATTGTAATTCAATTGCCTAATAAAAGCATGTTTTCGTTAATTCATTCATTTCTCATTCGATTTCGACCAGTCAAGGTTGAGGAATGCTATCAGCAGTAATCAGTAATGAAGAAGACCAAAGACCTAGCAATATCAGTTTCAGCCTGAACCGGAAGACTAGTCAACTCTTGATTTGGACAGAGTAGGCTCACCCTGTAGGGTTACATACCTTCATCTATGACGAGTGAGGTGCACGAGGTTGTGGATGGCATTTTAGCTTACTCAAAGGGACTGAGATTCTGCAAACTCAATCGATGCTTGTTTAATTGGATTCCGGTAGTTAAATCAGGTTAGCAACAGGCTTCTGAGTCTCGCAGGCACCTTCTTGTTCCTGGAGATCGTTCTGCCGAGTGCTACGTACCTGCTTTACTTGATTGGGTGGAATTTTGAATCCCGAGGATCAAGATCGAGATGATCTTCTCCCCCGTTTCATTTCCTTTCACTGACAGGGCGTCCCACCGTCCGTCTCGATTTTCCACTTTATTCACCGGACTTGATGGAAAACTCTTGAGAGGACAGACGTAAATGAGTGTCGATATTGTGTTTGAGAAGAGGGAAAAGGGACAGGTGGATGGACGTGATTTGTTGTTGTCGGCCGCCTCAGGCGGACTGTCCAGACGAGATTGAAGGAGACCAAATGATTCGACGGGAATCTCCGTCTCTCCCTTTTTCCTCGAGTATCTCTTCCTACTCTGTAAAGGTCATGGTCCCAAGGGTCGAACCTACTGCAACGGCAACGAATTTGTTTTACCTTTCTAGAAAAACTGAAAGCTGTTATCACTGTAAACATTTTAGGATTTATTCGTTTAATCATAGTGGCAGGGCAGTCAGTCGAAAATCCCCATCCAGAAATGGCTGTTACTTTACTTTTGTATTCGTGGAATTCACTTCGTTTTTTCCCTCATTTGCCCAACGTGTATAACACTCATCCCCACCTATCATTTAGTCACCAACGGGACGGATGTTGATTGGTTAACTGTTGGGGTACACTGTTAACAAATCACCAGTGGTGTCAGTCCCTTATCAATGAGGAGGAACACGGCTAATTTCAAAATACTCTGCTTAATTCCATTGCAAATACCATTTATAATTTAACAGTTGAAAACGTTATTAAGATCCTTCTGGTTCATGATATCCAGGTATGGCTGAACGAAAGCAGGAGAGGGGATGGGAAATGTAAAAGTGCTCCTACGTGTCGCAGTTTCCAGGATGTGACTGTTCATCATAAATTCTTCAGATGCGCACAATGGGTGACAGAGAGGAGTTCGATACAGGGATCGCAGTAGCCAGAGATAGTAGTAGCCATGATGTTGCAAAGCGAGTAGCACTGGACTCACGAGGCAGGATATGTGGGGAGGATCCTGAAGAAGGAGATGCAGGTTGAGCAGAGCGGCAAAGAACGGAGGGCGTGGACAGAAGGAGGGAAGAATGAAGATAACTCAGCACGAAGTAAAGAAGTGCAGTTCCAGGCTGAGCTCCAACGAGGAAAAGGTCGGTGCAGTTTGAGTCGCACAAGCTTCTCGTACACTATGCGGGAATAGGACAGGAAACGCCGGGGGTAGGACGTGGGATGCCGGACGGCTGCAGCTGTCCTGTCCTACGCCTGTGCCTACACTAGGCAGGACATTCCTCAACTCTCTTTCCCCCACCAATCGCCATGCTCCCCTCATCTCAAGTTCTCCTCGTTCTCCAAAAAACAGTTTCGACTGAGTGGGTGCGCGGGAGGGGGAACGTACCGTACCAGGAACCACCGTTTTCCCCTCCGACAGCGACGACGGCAAATCCCGCCCTGTGCCTGCCCCGTGCCGTCACCGATGCGTCCCACTCAGTGTGCTCATATCCATTCAAATACACAGAAGCAATAAAATACAACTCTTCCGGTGGCTGTTTCCCGTCCTATTTCCGCACAGTGTGCGAAAAGCTTAACCTGGAGGTGCGGTCCCCTTCAGGTATCTAAGAAGATCCGAATTCCACCTATGTTTCCGTAGAGTAAGGTAGATCCTTATACAATTTCAATGAGAATAAGCTTCACCGACAACCTCACATTTCGTGGAACGCAAATCCCTCAACAGTCATCCACTAGATACTTGGGAGTCTACTTAGATCCGAAACTTACATGGGAAGTTCACATCAAATAACCTAGTTGGCAAAATAAGGTGCAGAATAAGGCGATTGAAACACTTGCTGGACAGCCGCTCATCACTTCCAATAATCACATAAAGGCTGCTGTTTATAACATTAATTCGTCCGATTTGGTTATATGCATGCGAAGTATGGGGTTCTGCTGCAAAAACACATATCAACAACATACAGGTTACTCAAAATAGAGTTTCCAGCTCATAACAGGAGCAGAATGGTTTGTACGTAACTCTACGCTGCATCAAGACCTGGACATTCCAACGGTTGAATTGATCAAAGAAAGGTATTCTAAAATCACCAGCAGTACGACAGACCATAGCAACCCAGTGGTAGCCGCTATACCAGCAAATCCACCCCACATCCAAGATACCGTCGCTTAAAACGGAAGCTCCCGCAAGATCACCTACTGCACACAAGTGATGAAGTGTAACATTTATAACACTGCTATGGAGTTCGGAACGTATTCTGGTTAATGGCAGCCACTGGGCTGTACCTTCGTGCAAGCATCACGTCAATTAGGCTGAGTCTACCGTATACAATACTAACAAAACTGCAATATTCTATAGAATAGGTAATAAAGTTATAATTTATTGGGGGGAAAAAAATAAGCTTCCCAAGATAAGAGGGGGTGACTGCTCACAGGAATGTTGTACTGCTATCAGTACTCATGTATGAGGTTAGTTCCACGCATGAATGCTAAATTTTTTCCATTCGATATTTTCCATCTCTACTTGTATCTCTTTGCCTAACAACTCGTTAGATACATCCTTAATTGAGGCAGGGCCAAACTCGAAACCACTCCATGCTTCAACGTCATGCGTTTCCAACTCGCATACCGGAAGGCCTCAAGTCTAACACATTCTTTCGCGACTTGGAACGGAAGTCTGGTAGATAACATTCCACTCACACGCTCCAGATGGCCGAAGTGTAGTTTTAGAAAACTTACGTATAATGTATTCACATTACATTCAAGATGAATCATATAAGTCAGAGTAGAGTCCAGTAGGTTCCATACTCTTTTTAAAAAGTATCGGACGAGGCGTTCTACTTCTTCGTACCTTCGGAAACCCCACACTTGAGCAGCATACCCAATCACACATCGCGCGGTAGCATTAAAAACTCGAATAACTATTTACTGTACAAATGTGTTGATACAGTACTCTTTTCCACGTTCCATTTCAGCCAGCCAACTACCTTTGTCACAGCCCTGGTTCGGCTTCCAAGGCAAGCTAATTACGTACTAGGGCTGGCCCCCCAACTAGATTTTTTCCATGGCTCCGAGACTACTTTCAGGAATTCTATAATCCACGCTCTCCGCTCATCATCCTCCCTCTGACTACCCCCAGTATTATTTACTTTATCATTTTCATCATTTATTTTTTTTCATTCTCCTCCTTTGTAAATCCATCCCTATAGAACTAATAATGTTTGTAAAAATACATACATCCGGCCAACTGACGTATACATTGTAATCATAACGTTTAAATTGGGCGTAGCCCGTTTTGTACTCAAATAAATAAATGAATAAATAAATAGATACTCTAATTGTTGTGAAGCATAAGGATTTAAACCAGGTAGCTGCTAAGTTGATAATATTAAGATTCGCTGTGAACAATTAAACTTGCATTGCAAGATATGGAGTCGAGGAATGTGCAACACAGGACAAAACGAGGACATTTACCACTTCCTTTGCAGATGCCCGATCTTGTCGGAATTTAGATTCAGATATTTTGGTAAGGGATTTTTTTTGGTCCAGAACTAATGGAAATAATAAACGGGTCAACCCAAATAATGTTATTTTACAAGTTTGTGAGGGACGCTAGGTCCTACAGAAATGTATTAGCTGCCGAATTTAATTACTAGTTTTTGCTTTTGTCTTTTGCCTTTTATTAGCTTTGAGGAGAAAATAAGTGAATAGGCTTCCGATAAATATAAATTTCTTTTTGTACCGGTGGACCCGGATTCATGGCGGAGTCGCACAATCCTATTTGTTTTATATATGTACATATTTTTAAATGAAGGTTGTATGTTCTTTAAATAAAACTATTTTTCTTCTTCTTCTTCTTCTTCCATGTATGAAAGAAAAGTAAGTAACTATTACTTGTGATTTTTTCCACTCGGATAAACTTTCTTAACGATTTATTTGACCATTATCTATCATTGTGAAATCATCGATGACCAGGGTCTCCATGAAATCCATGCACTGTACTCAATACAGTAAGTACTCTATGAAGTACACTGCGATACGGAGATACACAAACTCATCACGAATCCATATTTCCCTCCACTTTTGTCACTGGATCTCGCAGATCTGTTCGAATCCGGATGAACGCAGTTTCCACACCGCTCGTTCTATGCAGACACGAATTGGTGTGGTTCACAGGACCATAATGGCAGACGAACTCCGACTCGGGATAATCCAATCGCCGCTTAATTCCCTCCGATTCGTTGTACTTGCTTACGATAAATCTCTCACCCTATTACGATCGCACCCGGTTTAACAAATGACTCTGGGATCCGCTAATATTTCACGTTCCGATCCGCAGAAAAAGCGCTTCCGCGAATTTTCATTCATTACGCTTTGAAATTCACATCATTGATCACCCTCGGATGTCGGCTTGATGGGAGAAATGGGGAAGTAACGATGAAACAAGAACCAGGCTAATAGCTGAGGGTCTGAAATACTGTTGGTGAGGGGAAGGGAGGGGAGGGGGTGTCTGCAACAGACTGAGGAGAAGGGGGTCTGCAATGGTAGAGGTATTGGCGTGTTTGGATAACGACGGTGGTGGGGGAGGGGAGATGATAGGTTCTCGTTATGTTGTCTATAATAAATCTCATCCCCCCAAATAGCCTCAATTAATCACTGTCATCCCTCCGCCGCGATGAGGATCGGCTCTGATAGGTAATGAGATTTGGTTATTGAATTCCGGCAGATACCGACACCGGGAGGATCCTCGTAAGCTTTGAAGCATCCAAACAACACACCTACCCACGTACTTTAATGGAGAACTGTTAGGTACTCAACTATGCGCACAACTGGTACCTTTCATACTATGACCAGTCTCAAGATTCTCCAAATTAAATTATTGAAGAGCCAAAAAAACAATTAGGTAGACATATTTACACGCCCGTCCTGTGCCGGTTCACACTCTTTCGAATACAAAGCCATTCCTTCGGCCTATTCTACAGTAAGCCACACGTAGACGTCGGTTTCTTCATGTCAACCAGACGTATCGGTTTAAGCAATAGTATTTTGAAGATTTCTCCAATAATTCAACCATTTTATAGGGAATTTCGAATACAATAGAATATGGCCTGTATGGATGGCAAGAACTGGAGAAAATTAGCCCCCATAATATTTTTCCCCTAAGAAAGACGATATTTTCAACTACATAGCGTCCCCTGTGAGGCAGGATATCGTAAGCGCCATTTTTTGCGATTTATATTAACCACGGATTCGTCTTAAAAAACGCTGCAAAGTCCTTGTCACATGGGTTTATTATTCTATTGGAGTTCTAGAGATTTTTGTTGGCTGTTAAATGTATTGTTTCTTTCATGTGGAATGATTGAAATAGCTATTTCTGATGATTTCCACCAATTTTGGCCCCCAAAACATGAAATAGGTACGCTTTTTTTTTTTTAAGATCATCTTTGATCATTGGTAGTGGCATTCAATGGTCTTGATTCACCTGTTTACACTTTTTCCAATGTTATTGTACACATTGATGGTGATTTCAGACAGTTTTCCAGGTTTTTGACTCATAAAAAACCAATTTTGGGAGCTCAACCTTTGGTAAAACCTCAATTTCCGCGTCTTTGGTCAAAATCGACTTCATATTCGGTCTTCTCGTCCTCAAAAACATGGGAAAAGATACCTCAAAAGCTCATGTTACTAACATGTTGTTAAAACGCAAAAAGTACCTATTTTTATACACATTTTCACTCATAACTCCCATGGGTATATTCCGATCGGGCTGAAAAGTTTCGGGACACAACTAGGGCCCAAATGGAGCATGTGTGCGAAAGAACGACTTTTTTAGACCGAAAATGAAGCCTGTACACGTGATACGGCGTACGGCGGACGGACATTGCATTTTTGGAATCTACGCACCTTGAAACGGAAAAGAAAAAATTTTGAGGGGGTGTTATAAAAATTTTTTGCTGAGCGAATACATAGGTGTATTATTCACAGAATAATAAACCAAAAGCGCATTCAAACACATATTTCAATCTGACCACTCTAAGGGGGTGGGGGGGGGGGGGGGGGTAAGAGTTTAAAGATTATCCTAGTTTTGGGTAATTTTTGCGCACTTTAAATGCTCTAATTTAAGAACGGATTTAGATATCTAAAATCCGATTTCACTATCGTGTTCAGCGTGCAAAAACCTTTAAAATGAGGGGTCACTTGTTAGAAAATAACATTTTGGGGATTTTTGGGTAATTTTTGCGCACTTTAAATGCTCTAATTTGAGAACGGATCAAGATATCTAAAATCCGATTCCACCATCGTGTTCAGCGTGCAAAAACCTTTAAAATGAGGGGTCACTTGTTGGAAAATAACATTTTGGGGATTTTTGGGTAATTTTTGCGCACTTTAAATGCTCTAATTTGAGAACGGATCAAGATATCTAAAATCCGATTCCACCATCGTGTTCAGCGTGCAAAAACCTTTAAAATGAGGGGTCACTTGTTAGAAAATAACATTTTGGGGATTTTTGGGTAATTATTGCGCACTTTAAATGCTCTAATTTGAGAACGGATCAAGATATCTAAAATCCGATTCCACCATCGTGTTCAGCGTGCAAAAACCTTTAAAATGATGGGTCACTTGTTGGAAAATAACATTTTGGGGATTTTTGGGTAATTTTTGCGCACTTTAAATGCGCCAAAACCCTCCTTAGAGTAGGCCAATTTCGCCCATCTTCGAACTTAGCCTTTCGATTGCCAAGATAGATTTTTTGTGCAAATTTGAGCTGTTTATCTCAATTCTATCGAGAGTTATCGTCTGGAGTGACACATATATAAATAAATAAATATATATATAAATATATATATATATACATATAAAAAAGTGTTAAATTTCAGGAATCGTTTTAGAATGGTCTGAAACGGATTTCTATGAAGAAAATTTCCAAAAATTTATATTATTTAAATTTCGAAGCCATTGCAATAGCTTCATTTTCTTTGAAAATTCGCTAAAACAGCCTCAGTTTTCGAATCGTAACCACCGCTTTGGTAAAATATCGTATCCATTCATTCAGAACGTATGCGCCACGAGTCAAATGTAAACACCGAGGTAAACATTTTCCGTCGTCGTAATTGCCTCCCACTGTAACTTGCGATAAAATGAAGGTACGTTAATATTATGCCATCTATTGTAATCGGCAGAGAGCAGTGTATCGTATGCACCTATCGAATTTGAACAAAGGATAAGCTATTTTTCCAAATAATTCTTTTCCAACAAGATATCTTAATAAGTATCGAAATGTCTATCGTATCTAAAACTATTCTCCCAGTTCTTCGAAATAGCAAGAATAGCGTAAGCGCCTTTTTCTCGAAAAAGTACTAATTCTCAGTGATTTTGTGCAATTTAAAAAAAGAAAAAATCGACAGAAATCGGTCCGGTTTACTTAAGATATCAAGTTTTAACGGGTTAGAGTTAGACGATAAAAAAAACCCTTCCATAGTTTTTCGTCTCTCCTGTAAAATGCGGAATATTCTGCCTTTCAGGAGACGATATTTGGAAGTCAACATTCTCAGATCTCGAATAGAATCATAGAAGATATTGGATTCGATCGAAACGGACGTTCAGTGTCGAGTTCTCCGTAATTGCTCTCGCTGAACTGAACGGTAGTCAATGAACAGTACACACATACAGGACTACGACTAAAGGAAGAACAATTTGATGGACGCTTTGAAGAAGGTAACTAACTCGTCCAGGTGGTTACAGCTTGGGTACTTGGGCTCACTTATCCCCTTCAGGTCTGAATTAATCTGGATGAAAAAATTTTTTTTGAGTTTTTCTCCTAACTCCTAGGTAGCTAGAGATGATTCATGCAAAATTTCAGACTTCCACCTTTATTAGTTATCGAGTAATAAAATGGGTTGTAGGCGACCCAAACTGACTGGACGTAGTCTGGAATCGGTATTTTATAGCCACCAGTAGTGACGAGTAAAGAACAACTTTCCGAACAGTTTTTATTGAAAACTGTAGTGATGTAGGAAGCAACAGACGAGGCCGGAAGATAGCTTGAGAATGGTTATATATTTTGTGGCCCCTGGCTCTTTTATAATCCCCTGACATGATCAGAGGGGGGTCCCCACTCTGAGGTACTTCATGTTGGCACAATACATGAGTTGTGGAGGAGCAGCCGATCACAACACTGCTCCCCCCAGAATTTAAGTAACGCATTTAGTTAAATTTTCGTTGTTTCGCTGTGGCGGGTGCCAGGCGTGGGAGGTGCGTGTGCTGGTTGCGGTCGTTTCGTGGTGGCTGTCTGGGTGGTTGCGTGGGTCGTTGTCGTGGGGTGGCGGTGGGGCGTGGCCGGTTAGTGGCGGGGGCGCCGGTGCGGGCGTGATATGTCGCGCCGGTGGCGGATGGTGGCCGTGCGGTAGCTGGGCTTCTGGTGGCGGGGGCGTTGCGGCGTTGGCGGTGGTGCCGGCTTGGGCGCCGTCGGCCGTGGCGGAGGTTGAAGAGCCGAGGGGGGTGGTCTGGGTGCCCCGTTCCATCGTGGCGAGGAGGGCCTTTGTAAGGTGGCGAGCGTAGGTGGCCTTGGTGCTGACGTCTGGTGAGACTTGCACTCCGGCAGTGTGCAGTTGGGGTCGCCGTACCCCGTGGAGGCAGCAGTCGCTGCAGGTGCCAGCGTAAGGCGGGAGCTGCAGCGTGACTGTGGTGTTTGGCGGGGTCGTGACGGTCATCACGGGGGTTCCTGGCGTCGTGGTTGACGGCCGCGGTGTGAGCGGGCGGATACCCGGCATTGGCTGCCGTTTGGGTGGCGGGCGCTGCTGCGCAGTGTTGTCCCGGGGCCGCGCGTGGTGGGGCGCGTTGCTGCGGAGGCGGTGCTTCCACGCAGTCGAACGGCGGGCGCTGAGCGGCGTTGTTGACGTCGGTTGGTCACCAGTGTAGTGATGTAGGAAGCAACAGACGAGGCCGGAAGATAGCTTGAGAATGGTTATATATTTTGTGGCCCCTGGCTCTTTTATAATCCCCTGACATGATCTCGGGGGGTCCCCACTCTGAGGTACTTCATGTTGGCACAATACATGAGTTGTGGAGGAGCAGCCGATCACAACACTGCTCCCCCCAGAATTTAAGTAACGCATTTAGTTAAATTTTCGTGGTTTCGCTGTGGCGGGTGCCGGGCGTGGGAGGTGCGTGTGCTGGTTGCGGTCGTTTCGTGGTGGCAGTCCGGGTGGTTGCGTGGGTCGTTGTCGTGGGGTGGCGGTGGGGCGTGGCCGGTTAGTGGGTGGGGCGCCGGTGCGGGCGTGATATGTCGCGCCGGTGGCGGATGGTGGCCGTGCGGTAGCTGGGCTTCTGGTGGCGGGGGCGTTGCGGCGTTGGCGGTGGTGCCGGCTTGGGCGCCGTCGGCCGTGGCGGAGGCGTGGCGGAGGTTGACGAGCCGAGGGGGGTGGTCTGGGGGCCCCGTTCCATCGTGGCGAGGAGGGCCTTTGTGAGGTGGCGAGCGTAGGTGGCCTTGGTGCTGACGTCTGGTGAGACTTGCACTCCGGCAGTGTGCAGTTGGGGTCGCCGTACCCCGTGGAGGCAGCAGTCGCTGCAGGTGCCAGCGTATGGCGGGAGCTGCAGCGTGACTGTGGTGTTTGGCGGGGTCGTGACGGTCATCACGGGGGTTCCTGGCGTCGTGGTTGACGGCCGCGGTGTGAGCGGGCGGATACCCGGCGGTGGCTGCCGTTTGGGTGGCGGGCGCTGCTGCGCAGTGTTGTCCCGGGGCCGCGCGTGGTGGGGCGCTGAGCGGCGTTGTCGACGTCGGTTGGTCACCAGTGTAGTGATGTAGGAAGCAACAGACGAGGCCGGAAGATAGCTTGAGAATGGTTATATATTTTGTGGCCCCTGGCTCTTTTATAATCCCCTGACATGATCAGAGGGGGGTCGGGGGGTCCCCACTCTGAGGTACTTCATGTTGGCACAATACATGAGTTGTGGAGGAGCAGCCGATCACAACAAAAACAAAACATTTCAACAGTAAATATTTATTATTTTCTTACGATATTTTCAAGATTATATGAAATTGTTACAAGATAATAATTGTTACAATTATTGTAACTAATATTACCTATTTTTTACCTGTGATACAGGTAATTCTGTTTTTTGAGAAAGGAAACATGAATTTCCATGAAAACCGAAAAGTCGGGTGGGAAATATAATTATTATTGGACAGAATAAGTAACGGGTTGCACACAACCCATGTGAAATGAAAACATCAGCTGGTTACTTCCAGTACTGACGTGTTGCCTACAACCCATAACTTTCAGAGTCGGTGCTGCCGACATTTTTATTTCCTGTTCATCAAAAATTATTGATAATGCTTTGAAATACTTTACTCAAGGTATTTATACATTTTTGCAATACTATCCTAAAGAAATATGCCACGAAAAATTGAAAAATCGTAAGGTACTTACAAGTTTCTTCCATCTTCGTGCCTTGAGCCGGTTCCATTGCAGTTACACGAAATATCTCTGTATAAACAAATGAAAACTTCTTCTTCCTCTTCATCTGTATTAGTCGCCGAACCTAAAAACTACTCAGACATAGTTGTGGGGGTTTTGGTTTAGGTATGGATGAAGGTTGAAGTTACGGGTCGTGGGCGACCCATCAGACCTAAAGGGGTTATATTTTGCAGATGGAGATCCCGTGCCTTCCGGAGGAGTCCGTCGTCACTAGCTGGTTGAGTACTGGAGGCGAGCGCTTTCGATGGAAGGACACCATCATCAGGCCGCCGAAAGAAGGCGCCGTACGCCATATCATGCATACCTACTTCATTATCGGTCTAAAAAATTCGCTCTTTCGCACACAGGCTCCATTTTTGCAGCCCGATCGGAATATACCCGGGGGTGTTATGAGTGAAAAATGGGTATAAAATCAGGTGCTTTTTATGTTTTAGTAAAATGAGCTTTTGAGGTATCGTTTTCCATGATTTTTGGAAGAGAAGACCAAAGAGTGGAAAATTGAGGTTCTAACGAAGTTTCAGCCTCAAATTCACGTTATATTTTGGTCTAAAATCGTCGTTCTTCCGCACACAGTTTGGGTCCCCATTTGGATCCTAGTTGTGCCCCGAAGCTCGGCAGACCGATCGGAATACACCCAGGGGTGTTATGAGTGAAAATGTGTGTAAAAATAGGGGTTTTTCGAGCGATTTTTTAGGTTGTTAGTGAACATGAGCTTGTTAGGTATTGTTTTCCATGTTTTATAAGGCGAGAAGACCTAATATCATGAAGTTGATTTTGACCAAAGAGTGAAGAACTGAGCTTGTAACGAACGTCAAGCTCCCGAAACTCATTTTTTGACTGTAAACGGATTGAGCCGTGGAGTGTAAAACAGTGTTCAGGCAACTAACGAAATGAGCCCCATTTTTTCAGAAGGAAAGATAGGAGATGAAAAAAAACGAAATGTCGAGGTCGAAACGTCAGGCAACTAACGAAATGAGCGTAAAATACATGCACAACCAAATATAATGTAGAAATGAGCGTAAAATATAACGATAACACTCTCTTCTTGGATGACGAACGATCAAATTCAAGTAGCAATCAGTCAATGATTCATTTCGTTGTATACACGTTTTCAGAATCAAGACAATTAAATGGCACTTTCCATGATCAAAGATACTTAATCTGTAAAAAATAAATAAAAAATAAAATAAATAAAGGAGCCTAGTTCGTGTTTTGGGGGGGCCAAAATTGGTGGAAACCTTCGGAAATAGCTATTTCAATTATTGCACCAGAAAGAAACAATAAATGAACAGCCAACATTTGTGCAGGTATGTCCAGTAGAATAATAAACCCATGTGACAAGGATTTTGCAGCGTTTTTGCACTCAACATTGTCACAGCATGAAAAGACGACGTTATTACAGTTTATCGAAGTAACAGCGATATTCGTCGTGATTGGTTGAAGGGACCTCACGCGAGTGCATTAGCGGTAATTACCGCGGCAGCTTGGGGATTATTGATGAGATGGATTAGAGCACGCGGTTGCCTAATGCTCCAGGTGAATTATTCATTTCCGAAACACTAATGTGAAACGGCCCGAACGAATTGGCTCGACGAGGAAATTCATAATTTGACTCGGACTAAATGAAATTGGCGTCTGTCACTGAATTTCGGTCAGAGGCCCTCGCCCTTGAGGGTTTCCGCAACCCTCCCCTTCTCAGCCGGCTACGCCCTGAAGAAACCTCCGGATTCGGCTGTTTAAATTTACAATATTCACGAGCCACCTCTCGAGAGGCGATAGACGGGGACCGACTGTATTTGCTCAGCGAAACTGCCGTCGGGAAAGAGTAAACTTCCCTCTTTACTGCTGCCTATTCTTCACATCCGGCCCATATAACTCCCAACTTCGCTTCGTCCGGATCTGGATCGACCTCTGCCATAACAGTTACGTCAAGTTCTTCTTCCACAACTCTTTATAGTTGTACATCAGTTACAGTGCATCGCTCTGCCCTGACTTTACACTGGAATTGATAAAAACTTGTTGTTTTTTTCACCTCTTTCACGGTGGCTCCAGGTATAATGGCGCTTCCGTTTGTGTATTCTGTTTCGGTATTTAATAAAGATGATTAAAGATTTAATAAAGATTAAAAACCTGTAGATCACGTCGTTTTGGTTTATTATTCCGTGGATAATACATTTTTATAAAAACCCAAAATTTTTCTTCAAAATTTGTTCATTTACGTTTCGAGGTGCGTAGATTCGAAGTCCTTGTCACATGGGTTTATTATTCTACTGGATATACCAACAGAAATGTTGGCTCTTCATTTATTGTTTATTTCATGTGAAATAATTGAAATGGCCATTTTTGATGGTTTCCACCAATTTTGCCCCCCCCCCCCCCCCAAAACGAATTAGGCTCGGGTTTTTGTACAGATTATCTTTGATTATTTATAGTACCATTTAATTGCTTTGATTGACTGTTGATACTACTTCTAGTGTTATTATACAAATTGATGGTGATTTCAGACAATTTCCCAGGTTTTTGACTCATAAAAAACTAGTTTTGGGAGCTGAACTTTCGTTACAACCTCAATTCTTCACTCTTCGGTCAAAATCAACTTCATATTCGGTCTTCTCGCCCTAAAAAACATGGGAAACGATACATCACGAGCTCATGTTCACTAAAACCTCAAAAACCCCTATGTTTACACCAATTTTCTCCCTCATAACACCCCTGGGTGTATTCCGATCGCGATGCAAAGTTTCGGGACACAACTAGGGCCCAAATGGAGCATGTGAGCGAAAGAACAAATTTTTTAGACCGAAATGAAGCCGGTATACGTGATACGGCGGACGGCCACTGCATTTTCTTAACCTAATCACCTTGAAACGTAAAAGAAAATTTTTTTAGGGGGTGTTATAAATATTTTTTGCTGAGCGAATACATTATTCATTATTCACAGAATAATAAACCATAATGCAATGTCCTTCCGCCCCAACATCCATATATCTACTCTAATTTCGGTCTAAGAAATTCGTTGTTTGCCCTAGTTGTCTCCCGAAACTTTGCAGCCAGATCGAAATATACCCAGAGGTGTTATGAGTGAAAAATCGGGGTAAAAATGGTTTGTTTTTGGTGCTATAGTAACATAAGCTTGTCAGGTATCGTTTTCCACGTTTTTTAGGACGAGGAGACCGAATATGAAGTCGATTTTGACCTTAGAATGGAAAACTGAGGTTCTAACGAAGTTTTGGCCTTAAATTTACGTTAAAAATTGGTCTAAAATCGTCGTTTTTTCGCAAACAGTTTGGGTCCCAATTTGGGAACATTATTTTCGTCCTAGTTGTGCTCCGAAGCTCGCCAGCCCGAAAAACGGGTGTAAAAAAAGGGGTTTTCGAGGGTTTAGTGAACATGAGCTTATATAGTTTTTCCATGTTTTTTAAGGTGAACAGACCGAATATGAATTGATTTCAAGAACAGAGGTTGTAACGATGGTTCAACTCCCACAATTCATTTTGAATGAGTCAAAAACCTGGGAAATCGTCTGAAATCACCATGAGCCTTGTATAATAACACTAAAAGTAGTATCAACAAGTGAATCAAGATAATTTAATGTCACTTTCAATGATCAAAGATAATTTGTCACAAATAGGAGCCTAATTCGTGTTTTGGGGGGCCAAAATTGGTGGAAACCATCAAAAATGGCCATTTCAATTACTTCACATGAAATAAACAATAAATGAAGAGCCAACATTTCTGTAGGTTTGTCCAGTAGAATAATTTATCCATGTGACAAGGACTTCAGCGTTTGTCATTGCAATATTCTGGAATAAGAACGTTAAACACCCCAAACGGACAATATTTACTTAGGATTCCTCTAAGTGAGAAATAACGACTACAATCATTCGAAAGCGGGTGGTGGGGCCGGGGAAAAATGAATTATTTACGTGCATCCTTCCACCGACAGAATGTGGGATCGGACGAATGTTTTCATCGGTGGGAGGAGAAGAGCGTCACGTTATTCACACAAAGGCTGATCGACGGTGGGTGAGTTTATGATCCTGTCGTTCTTCATCCATTATCAGGCGGCACAGGGATTTACCGCTGCGTCGCTCTCCCTGTCGGTGGATTGCGGGGATTCTGCGGTGTGAAATGGGATCCGCGAGGTCGGTGAAAGGGTTCGGGACCTCACAAAACCCTCGCAAAACACATGTCCTGCATTTTACGGCATTGTCCGGGCCGAACGCCGGGGGTAGGCGCGTGTATTCAGTTGGTTCGCTATTTGTAATAATTCGTTTTATTTACTTGGATGACGAGCGCATCGCAGTGTTGGGCATCAGCGAACTAAGTTATTAATTAGCTAGCTAGAATTTTAAGTAATATCTAAATTAGCTTGCAGCTAAGTTTTTGGTTTATTATTCTGTGAATAATACACCTATGTAATCACCTAGCAAAAAATTGTTATAGCACCCCCTCAACATTTTTTCTTTTACGTTTCAAGTTGCGTTAGATTCCAAAAATGCACTGTCTGTCCGCCGTATCACGTATACCGGCTTCATTTTCGGTCTAAAAAATTCGTTCTTTCGCACACATGTTCCATCTGAGTCCTAGTTTTGTCCCGAAACTTTTCAGCCTGATCGGAATATACCAGAGGGTGTTATGGGTGAAAAGAGGTGGGAGGGGGGGGGGGGTGTGTCGTGGTATCCTCCCAGAACCACTCCTTGTAAACCTGCAAACATTAGATCTCGCACATAAACTCGCAGAAGTGGGGACGAAAGACATAGGAGCAGGGAGGAACCGGGTGGGGTTCCCCTCCCCTTGAGGGAGACAGCCCTCAAGCGCTATAAAAACTCGCCTCCTTCCCCTTTCTAG
Organism: Leptopterna dolabrata; assembly: GCA_954871275.1. Taxonomy (NCBI): domain Eukaryota; kingdom Metazoa; phylum Arthropoda; class Insecta; order Hemiptera; family Miridae; genus Leptopterna; species Leptopterna dolabrata. The sequence continues at coordinate 37,654,360 of OX940983.1, forward strand.
CCATTCTACGCTCTCCTCTAGTCGCTGACTATTTTCTCTCTCTCTCTCTCCTCACTCCTCCTCTCTCCTTACAACCTAAAAGATCCGGTCGCAGTGGTGACATCTGATAGTGTGGAACGTTCACCAGTGACATCTATTAGTGTGGAACCCTCCGGGCACAACCTCACGCCGCCGCTCGTAGTGAATTTTCGCTATACCTATTCACTACAGGGGAATGGGTTTTTTTAGTGTTTTACTAGTCAACAGTTTGTGAGGCATCGTTTTCCATGTTTTTTAGGACAAGGAGACCGAATATGAAGTCAATTTTGACTAAAGAGTGGAAAATCGAGGTTTAAAGAAGTTTCAGCCTTAAATATACGTTAAGTTTTGGTCTAAAATCGTCATTCTTCCGCACACAGTTTGGGTCCCCATTTGGGAACACATTTGGCTCCTAGTTGTGCTCAGAAGCTCGGCAGCCCGATCAAAGTATACAGAAGGGTTTTACGGGTGAGAAATGGGTGTAAAAATAGGGGTTTTCGAGTTTTTAGTGAACATGAGTGTGTGAGGTACTGTTTTCCATGTTTTTTTAGGGCGAGAATACCGAATATGAAGCTGATTTTGGCCAAAGAATGGTTGTAACGAAGGTTCAGCTCTCAAAATTCAATTTTTATTAGTCAAAAACCTGGGAAATTGTCTGAAATTACCATAAACTTGTATAATAACACTCGAAGTAGTTTTAACTGGTGAATCAAATTAAATGGCACTATCAATGATCAAAGATAATTTGTCACAAATGGGAGCTTATTTCGCATGTTTGGGGGCCAAAATTGGTCGAAACCATCAACAATAGGTAGGTATTTCAATAATTATTGCACATGAAAGAAACAATAAATGAACAGCCAACATTTCTGTAGGTATGTCAAACCACACAATGAAATGCCTTGGACAGTAGGATATCTACGCTTGGACGATCATGCATCCAAATATCACCCTACAGGCTGGATTTTCTTCGAGTTGAATTTAAACTAAATTAATAAAGTACAAAAGTAGCTGCCGTATTGACGAAGGCATTTCTTCAGTTTGAAGATCCGTCTTACGCTACTGCAACGCTACTTCCTGGATTGGAGAAAGAAATCTCCTGCATCACCAGAGGTCAACACACCCCAGAGCAGCTGCGCCAACGCTGTTCCCTTTCCATACGGGAGAAACCCTCTTTTGACGTTAGGTAGGTAGTGCCTAAATTCAGTTCATCTGCTGTTTTCGTACCACAAAGTAACTACCTTAGGGTACTCTTTATAATGGCACCGATGATTCCAAGTGTACCTATCAATTTTGGTTTATTATTCTGTGAATAATACACCGATGTATTAGCTCAGTACACAATTTTTATAACACCCCTCAAAACTTTTTTGAACACACATTATGAATAACAACCTAATTAATTATTGAATTATTGAATACCGCGCATTTTCATGAAACTGGAACTCCCAGGCCGGCTCCAACACTCGATTTAGGGATTTCCCGGGTAGGTACTGACCACAGAAAACCGCGATCTACGCAGAAGGGGCCTCTATACAGGTACATCATCAACCGTGTTGTAATAATTTGCGTTTTGCCGTCGATTCCGATTAAATTGATTTTGTTCAAAAGAAGTTTTTGCAGCGATTCTAACGGTATCAGGACGACTTCTGTAGGATTAGCTGTTCGTATTTTACACCGGAAAAGCAACAATCAACCAATCCAGAATTTTCGATCCAGAAATTCGTCAAACTGCCAGTATCAAGCGCGAATTTTTCGTGGCTTCTCTTCGACACCCACCGCTCTAGGGCCTGTTGTATTTTAGGATAACGGGTGTTTCTGCTAGTAACACCATAATAATTATAGACCCTCGGAGCATCGCAGCGTTTATAAAAAGCTTGTCGCAGTGATTAAACGGGAAAAAGAGGTGAACAGACTGTCGCAAGGTGTGCCAAGGGAGCTGCAGTCAGAAATCCATGCCTCATCCCGAGCTCAGAACAATATTACGCTTTCAATGCGGTTGCATTAAAGACGAAGTAAGAAGGACGTGCGGTGAAGGGTTGCGGCCTCAAGGCACACCAGAGTTAGCTACGTCGGGAATCTTCCCTGGATGAGGGGGGATCCTATTAAATCACCTTATTTGAACAGCTTTCGTCCCACCTGACGCGATCTCTCTCCCAGCAATTATATGCCGCTTGACGATATTAAACGCCTTCATTGTGACCCACAAGAGCTTCTTAGGAGTCGCAGCTTTAATATACCGGTGCCGGCTTGGAGAGCGAATGTGACTTTAGTAAGCTGCCGCGTGATATACGTCCTCCAATTTCCCGGTGCGGAGAAGACCTCGTCACGTGACGCATTACCAACCATACACTTTGTTACCTCAGTTATTCACTCAGTGGTGGAACACTCAGTGGTTCCCTCGAACATATCACAGATGCAATTTGTATGAATCACCGGCCTACGGCAATACGTCAGACGATCAAAATTTCATTTATTGTTCTTTCCAAAGTCAAACAGAATTTTATATGTATCACTTTGGTCCCTCTAATTTATCAGTAAAATTTAGAATAGTGTGGTACGCAGCAGCGGTATGTGGGCTCTGAGACGGTGGGCACAAAACCAAAACCGACAGAGTTTTCTACAAAATACGCTCAGGCAACAACACCCTTCCCTTATTTACTGATTGAGTGATATTCAGCAAAGGCTTATCTCTTTTAATCAACACTCTATCGTCGTACAAAAACGTCGAAGATTTCTACTGCAAATTAGCCACAGAATTCATGTTGTACACAAATATAGCACACTAAAATACAACAAAACAATTACCCGTCGGCCGGTACCTACTTGAATGGAGAAGCTATTGACGCACAAAATTTGACGCGAAAAATGGAAAACTGACAGACTCAACAGAGAAAGCGAATGAGATTCACAAGACAACACGAAAAAATCGGAAGTCGAAGCTCAAACGAGATGGCAAACTGAATCGAAGGGATCGAATCGATTAAGAAAAGGAACGAATTTTGGGTGGAAATCGGATTCTGGGGCCAGGCCCGAGGTGGGCGTGGCGAACAACATTTTTTTTACTCGACTGAGCATGCGCGGAAGGGCCACTTTTCTCAGTTGCCATTGGAAATCTATGTCCCAGGGCCTGCCAGTTTCAGCAGCCTCAGTTTTGATTTCAACTCAATTCAATTCAATTCTTTATTCAATAACATATTTAGTACATAATGAAGAATATAAGTACAGAAACATGAGAAAAGCGAGTTCATGCATGGGCCCCCAAGGTCTTGACGGCCCGTCCAGGGGCTGGTTGTCGCTGAATTAGCTTATTATTTTGGATTTACTTTTTTATCCGGAAACAATAAATTTACAGACAATAATCAACTTGAGAGGGAAAAAACAAAATTAATAAAATTGTGTGTGTGTGTGTGTGTGTGGGAAGGGGGGGGGGGGTATGTAGTACCTATGCCATCCATATTCCAAGATAGTAATTACCTAAATACTATAACATAGTTACAATTACATATATCAAACCTATTAAAGAAGTCAGCGTGCAGGGCAGATTTGCGCATTTGCAGCAGGTATGCGCCGATTCTTTTTTTGAAGGATTTAGTCAACAGATCTGATTGTAAGGTAGTCGGAAGTGAGGCGCATATTGGAAATTGGTAATTGAGTGAGGCAGCCATGGAAATTGTCTAGTGAAAAAAATCGATTGCAGGACATCGATTACTGTCTTTTTATTCCCATAATACTCTTAGTCTACGGAGCTACTGGGAGCTAACATGGGAGCCACCATGGATGCTCTACTAGAATATTGAATATCCATAGCCAGAGAAATCTAGCGGGTCGCTCTTAAACTTTGTGAAAAATGCTAGGTACAGTGTAGAGAGGGAAGTTCAAATATCACTTGGGTTTTTTTGGGCGATGGCCCAAGTGGCCTTATGGACGCAACGCCCCTGGTGGTACGTATTAAAATCATAGTTTAGAATCATGTACGTATAGAAAAGCAGCAAGTTGCTTTGTGTTGATCACAGCTAGCCCTTTTATCTGACACCAAACCCATCTTGGATCAGCTCATCACCAAACCCCTACCCGTTCTCCGACAATCCATGTCTTCATAGAAAATCATAGAAAATACCATAGAAAATAACATAATAAACAAAAAACGAAATAAATAATATTAAAAACTCGCTTGTAAACTATACTGTGCGCTTATCATAAATCGTAGTTTTCCTGGTACTTCATTTCGTTACACTCGTTTCAACGAAATGAGCGACGCTAAAGATTTCAACGCCATTCTTTATTCGGAGCGTGAGTAATTTGTTTCGCGAACTCACTAAGCGGAATTAAATAATTTCGAATAGAGCCCTACAGAGGAGAGCAGGACCAGGAAGTTTTCCGTTTCAAAGTTGTCCGGTAATTACATTACGAGACTCCTCTCACAGTGCATCAGACCCCTCCCTCATCACCACTCCATTCAAAGCCTTCTGTACTGGTTGCCTCTTTCCTTGGGAGCATTTTGAATTTAATTTGCGCAAAGCTTTAAATCGCGACCCTCGAGGCCTGGGGAAAAGCGTCTACCGCCTCCAAAATCAAGTTGGGCGCACGGATATTTTAACAATATTATGGGATGAATGGATGATCGTTTGAATTCTTGTAAGCACGCCATTAATCTCTCAGAACTATGGTAACAATTTGAATGGTCGAAACAAGTCGACGTTGCTAATTCATTTGTCCCATTTTGGCTGAACGCCAAACTTCCATATCATCGTAGGTTGAATATGAAACAAACTATAGCATCAGGTTATTAATCTGAATTGTATCTACTACATGGCAAGAATCACCTCATGCGGCGGTCATGCGCACTAAACTGATCCGCAATAAAACACCCGATTTGGAATAGAACACCCAATTTGCAATAAAAACACCCGCTTTGCAATTGAACACCCGATTTGCAATAAAACACATTTACCCGATTTGCAATAAATAAGTCAAATGGGTTTTTATTCAAAACGATTTCGTAGCTAATTATACGTCCCAAACATCCACGAAAAAGTTACTGGCCAGGTTCCCACATTTCAAACAAATCCCTTCTTTTCAACCAGTTTTTGGTTTATCATTCTGTGAATAATACACCTATGTATTCGCTCAGCAAAAAAAATTTATAACACCCCTTCAAAATTGTTTCTTTTACGTTTCAAGGTGCGCAAATTCCAAAAACGCTGTGTCCGTCCACCATGTCACCCAACTTTATTTTCAGTATAAAAATGTCATTCTTTCGCACACATGTTCCACTTGAGCTCTTGTTGTGTCCCGAAACTTTACAGCCCGATCGGAATATACCCAGGGGTGTTATGGGTGAAAAATGGGTGCAAAAATAGGGTTTTTTGGTGTTTCAGTAACATGAGCTTGTGAGCTATCGTTTTCCATGTTTTTTTAGGACGAGGAGACCGAACGTGAAGTCGATTTTGACTAACGTCGAAGAATTGAGGTTCTAACAAATTTTCAGCTTCAAATTTACGTTAAATTTTGGAGTTTGAAATTTTCAGAACGCCGTAGCTCGAAAATGTTCAGTAGAAGGGTACGGTTTCTTTACGTTTTTAAATTGGCATTGAACTAAAGCATTTTTTGAGACCACCCGGAGCATTGTACGACCAGCCGTTCGTTTGCACCAAAAAGCTTCGTCAACATGATCGTGAATGGAACGGTATGAATCCATCCCAGATAATAATCATTGGTAGGAAGCACCTGATTATAATCACGGACGGCTGTACGAAGTCGAGTTGGTTTCATTTGAAAATGATGGATCGTTTGGAAGTTTGTTGATAGGTACCTACTTTTACAACTTGAACAAGCCTTATGCTTCATGAATAACTACAAATAACTAATGATTGAATTATTGAATCCCGCGTATTTTTATGAAACTGTAATTCACGGGCCGGCTCCTGTACTCGAATTAAGGCTTCCCTGGGGGGAGCTCGAGGGTAGGTACTGACCACAGCGAACAGTGATCTACACAGAATGGGCAGAACAGAGGTAAATAATAAACCGGTGTGTAATGATCTGCAGCGTTTCAAAATTTAATTTCCTACTATGCGAAAATTCGACGAAAAAATAAGTTTCAGGAGTGTTTTGGAATCTACATGTCGTGGTATCCTCCCAGAACCACTCCTTGTAAACTTGAGATCTCGCCAAATAAACATAGAAGTGCCAGACGCAGGAGAACCGAGGTACCCAGTGGGGGATCCCCACCATCCTCCACTAGCTGGAGGATGGAGGGAGATAGCCCTCAGGGCTATATATACTCGCCTCCTTCGCCTTTCCAGCCATTCTATGCTCTCCTTAAGTCGCTGACTTATCTCTCTCTCCTCACTCCTCATCTCTCTCCTTATACCTGAAAGATCCTGGATATGGTGGTGGTCCGCCCATAACCAAACCAGACAACGCTCCCTAAAAGATCTTGGGCATGGTGGTAGTACACCTATAACCAAACCGGGCACATCCCCCCTCGTAGTGGATGTGCGTCAAATATACATTCACTAAACTACACAAAACGTACTTTCCACTCATTTTAGAGTTGAGAAAGCAGCAGACTTGAATAACGATAAACGCTTGTTGAAAAAACGGTGGCAGTCAAATTCTTTACCACTGCCCTCAATCCTCCGTCATATAGTCCATTCTCCAACGAAACTGTGTTTTATGATTTTTGATGGTTTACCTGATGTTATCTAAATTTTGAGACGCGAGCGAAGCGAGCATCCAGATCAACTAATCTACACATTTCAACTAATGTGTGCTTTGCGATTTTGGATGGATGGAATAATTCGATTTTTGGATCCAGATCAACTAATGTAACTAATCTACGCAACGTGATTTTGGATAGATTGGAGATTGTATGGACCTGGTATCTGAGATGCGAGCGAGGAGAACATCGAGATATCCACTAACCTATACACAGGCGAATCTACACATTCTAACCAATCTGTGTCTAGCGAGAAACCGCGTTAGACCTGGTCTTGGTAGCAGTAGACACAGCCAGTATACCTATTATAACGATGGATATAATTATTTATACAGTCTGTCTGTAGTCGGGTCTGGGATCACGAACAAACCCATGCTGTGGCTGACATAATACAGTAGACAGCTGTTGATGAATCAATAATCAACACGACTCAATCAACACAATACGTACTTGGGAAGGAACGATTGGGTGCCAGTAACAAAGAATTACACCAGTCACATTTTTTGTTACGTTTTCAAAACATGTTTTCACTAACTCGACTTAACGTAAAATCGTTGTAGGTAATATTAGTAGAAAGTGCGTGTTCTCTTGATTCCAAAACGGTCCTGAAACTTATTGTTTTAATAGAGCTTTCGCGTAGCAATTAAATTTCAAAAATGAGGGACAGAAACAAATAACACCTAAAATTTAAAATTTACTGCCAACTTTTCAGCCACTCAAGGTAAAATAATTATTGCTAAATTTGTAGAAATTGTAACAAGTAGATAAAATCCTTGTAGGAGTTGCACAACGGTTGAAAAAATTCAACTTTCATTGTAACCAAGAATAGTTTGATCTCTCCATTCCTCGTCCCCCCCCCCCCCACACTAAAAGTGGCCCTGATTTTGCTATCAGGGCAAAATCTTCATCCTGTGCAAAAAATCCCATAAGTATAACGTAGTTAGGTAACATAATCAACTAAATGGACTCGTACTTCACAATACATTGAACAAGTTGACTTTCAAACTTATACTCACTCAATCCAAGTACAACAATTTGCATAGAGAAATATTCCATTGTCGAATATAAAATCGCATGGGGTAGTAATAAAAGCTCTATAAAAGACTTGTTTTCTCTCTCGTTTTCTCTCCCCACCTCCTTTCTTTATAGATTTTTAGCTTCTTATTTTTATGTCCTCGAGTAGTAGCAGTCAGAGCGAGGGAAATAATAACCGTTACTGCGGGGAATTCGGGAGGATGATTTGACTGAAGGACAACCCCTCGAGGGATGGGGCAGATCAAATGACAGCACTCCAAGCTCTGATGAGGGGAGGAATGGGCCTTATAATTATTCTGCGGCTCTCCCCAGCAAAAACGAGGGGGAAAAACTCATTCTTTTTCTCAATTATAGCGAGGGAGGGAAGGGCCTCTTAGAATTACAGGGATTTCCACTGGCCTGTTCCAGAAAAATCTCTCGGCATTAACGTGGCTTTTCCCAGACCGGGCGATGGGTTCTGGTACTGGTAGATGCCCACAGATGGCTAATGCTGAAAGGCACCTGACCAAACATATAATGTATAACCAGACAAATGTAAACGACACTGTCGTGGTACCCCTCAGCTGCGATACCACTCACATGTACTTGTAAATATAGATTTAACCAATAAATACGAAGAAAGACGAGGTGTGCGACGCCTCGGGAAAAAGACCAGAAGGACTCCATCGAACTCCCAACGACCCTCAACGATCGTAACGGCCGTTGACAGACGAGGGACGAGGTGGAGGCACCTTTATATACCGCCCGGCTCGCCCAGCTCCTCATTCGACCGACTCCACTCGCACCTACGACTTCTCTCTCGCTCACCTTACGCCCTCTCTCTCTCTCTCTCTCACCCCTACCCTTTTACTTCCCTTCGCATCTGCAGTGGTGGTAACCACGGGATGCTCCCGCCTCTAAAGCCTGTTGTGGTGATAACCGCGTGGCGCTAGCATCCCTCTCCTCACGCGTCTACTGTGGTGGTAACCGTGGGATGCTCCTTCATCCAGCACTCGTTGTGGTGATAACTTCGGGGTGCTAGCCTCCTTCTTCTCACGCGTCTGCTGTGGTGGTAACCGTGGGATGCTCCTTCATCTAGCACTCGCTGTGGTGACAACCGCGGGGTGCTAGCCTCCTTCTCCCTGGCATCTGCTGTGGATAACCGCGGGACGCCTCTTCCTCTAACGCCTGCTGTGGTGATAACCGCAGGGCGTTAGCTCACCCAAAGAACTCCCTCAACTACCGCTCACCACAGACACCACCACACAACAAGCTAGGAACTAGTGAACTTGTCTTAAGTAACTCATACATTTCCATAGATATTAAAAAATAGGTCGCCCCTACACATGAGGCAGGGTTGCGAATTCTCCATCGAAAAGGTGCGAATCCAGCTTCAATTGAAATATGTTTTTCGATTTTCTTCTCAATATCTCAATCTACTGGCCCAACTTGTCTATATTTATATTAAACTTTTCCTGGCATGATGAACTGAAGATGGTTTATAGCGATCTCAGTCCAGCCCAATGAGCATCGGATCTGTTCCATACCTACGCACTTGTATATAAATAATCAATAACCCTAGAAACATACAGCAGTACACGAAAGGACGGTCTTTACGATAGCGAGTAAATTATTTATACGGGGAAACCAACATTTAACATTATTTATTATGGGCCAGCGAAAAGACAGTCCGTTTGATGGGTAAAAAACGAGGTATCTACCTGACAGGATCAATCACGGCAACGCCCAAGACCTGCCACTCGACTCGTCCTTTCTATTATCTCCAGTATTTTTTTTGAGTGAGAGAAATCGTTTCGGAAGTCGGCGTTTTGTCCTCGAACGCAATATCACGAAAGGAGTTGAATTAAAGTCACGGAACCAGCCGCCCCGGCATTTTTACCGTGAAATTCCCGGTGCGGTATTACGCGAAGCTCTCCGGCTTAAGCAAACTCCTATCCATCTTAGTGACAGGCGGCTGCTCTTCCCTGTCAGCTTCCCAACCTGGCCCCCCTCACCAAACCCACACTTCTCCAATGGAGAATCCCAATTAACAGTGTCCCTCAACTTGAATACTTGAGAGCTATTCATCTTGACTTAGTTTTCGCGAGAGAAAAATTGTCACGGGTCGCAACGCAGGTTAGCTAAACGGAAATCCAATGCCACCAGACTAAAGAAGTGCGTTTAGGAGCCAAACCACTATTATTTCTAAATCGTAATTCAGAATTCTAATAAGTACCAATCTTAGAAACAGTCTATCGAATCGACAGATAGCCGCATTCACGACCTGCACCAAGAGCGGGTGTTGTGACGGTGGCCGTTCTCGAGTCGTTTGTTGTTCCGGTGAAGATGGGGTCGTTTTGGTGGAGGCCTAATCGATATCCCTTCTTAAACGGGGATAATCTCGCTGGTCTGGAGGGAGGACTCTTGAGGGTCCACCGTCACTCTCTGTCACATGGTAGCAGAGCGTGGTTTGATAGCATGCGCTGAGTAATTCACCATACGCCATCCACTTTTTGAGGGGTTTCCAGAACGATATGCCCAAAGCAGTAGCGGTGCGTAGGCTCTGGAAACGGTGGGGCACCAAACCAGGACACAAAACCAACAGATTTGTCTACAAAATACCCCAAGGCCACAACACCCTTCCCTTATTTACTGATTGAGTGATATTCATCAAAGCTTATCTCTTTTAATCAACACTCTAGCAGTCCTACGAAAACGAACCAAATTTCTACTGTAAATTAGCCACCGAATTCATGTGTTATACAAATATATAGTAAACTAAAATATAACAAAACAATTACCCGTCGGTCGGCCGGTGCCTACTTAAATGGAGAAGCTGTTGTCTAGCAGCTACGTAGCTAGCTATCTGTGTGTTAGGACGCCAATCACAATCCACAAGACCACAAACAGCAAACAAGACAAAACGCACGTACGTACCACGAATACAGATCTGTCATCAGAACCGGACCAAACGCCAAACGTGCACAGTTTGATGCAAAAAATTAAAAACTGACTCAACAGAGAAAGCGAATATAATTTAGGAGACAACAAAAACAAGTCAGAAGACGAAGAAGCATCTCGTATCGAGATGACAAATTGAATCGAAGGAATCGAATCAACTGCGGAAACGAATGATTTTGGAGTAGGAATCAGATTTCTGGCAGGGCCCAAAGTGGGCGTGGCGAACAACATTTTTATTCGACAGAGCATGCGCGAATGGGCCACTTTTCTCAGTCGCCATGGCGACACAAGGTCCCAGGACCCAGAACCTACCTGCCAGTTTCAGGAGCCTAGGTTTCGATTTCGATTGCAGGACATCGATTTCTGTCGCTTTCTTCCGATAACATGCTTAGAGCCCAGCATGGATGCTCTACTAGAATACTGAATATCCATAGAATTTCCATTCCACAGTCAGAGTGGCGAGCCGCCGTTGAACTTTGTGAAAAATGCTGGGTACAGTGTAGGGAGGGAAATTCAAATATCAACTGAACAACAGAGTTTTGTTTTTACTCCTTATGGACGCGACGCCCCTGGCCCAAAGGTTTCCAGAGGATTCCTATACAAACCATCCTGTCCCTTTGATAACGCATACATCTATTGGTTTCCCCATTCAGAGTGCCAGTATAATTAAAATGTATTGAGCTCATTTGAAGGCGATTAATGCCCTGTCCTAGTTTACAAGTCCCAATATAGTTGTTCCACCCTAACGATGGATGCTTATCACCTGAAGGTTGCTCAGATGAGCACAATTCACTGGACAACAACCTCTGACAACATTATCCGCCAATACTCGTATGCAGTAGCTTTGTTCTCCACCAGTAATTATTACAATGGTTGTTAGTCACCTTGTAGTTGTTCAGATGTCCTTTCCGGAACCAGAACTCAATTCATACTACTTTTCAACCCCCCATTTCCACTCTCATAGTTCTGCTGCACAGAAGTACGTCACGTGGCGAGGAGTGTGACGGTGGCTCTTCTCGAGTCGTTTGTTGTTCCGGTGAAGATGGGGTCGTTTTCGTGGAAGCCTAATCGATATCGTGATAATCTCGCTGGTCCAGGAGGAGGACTCTCGCTGGGCCACCGTCACTCTCCGTCATAGTTTTCAACTTGGAAGTTCAACAGAGCCGCACTTGATGATATTCAAATTTCAACACGAATTTCAAGTGACAATTTATTCCAGCGTACCGGGTTTGGGGAAATGAGCGGTTACCTCTGACCGAAAAGGCGATGGGTTTGGGTACAAGGAATGCAAAGAGTTTGGGTAGGAGGGAAGCGACCCGAAAACAGACACGCAATTACAATAATGAAATTTTTGTTTTCCAAGTTTCACGACTGTCCGCTTGAATTTTTGAATTTTTCTCTATGATTTAAATTCGTATTGTAAATTTATAGTTATTCTATATACATATATCCATGTACGCAATGAGGGCGCAAAAATTCCTATGTACATCGTCAGAAATAAAATGAATAAATAAATAAATAATGAGTTTGGGTACAACGTGCAAGCTGGGTTCGAACCAGTTCGCTCGCTCAACGACCTTATTATCTGCGATTCCGGCCCATATTGTCCAGTAAATATACCTATCGTAATAAACCGTAAGTACGGTTATCCACATTATATTCTGCACCTTCATCGCGTAATGGATAATTATATTTGAGGCAAGTAGTATACATTTTCATCACACGCGACCACTGGATTTCCTACTCGTAATTTCTTCAAACCCATTCTATTTAGGTTTTGTGCGCCTTTCGCTTGTACCGAACCCAGTACAATTTCTATCACAACCCATTGCGTTTTCACCAAAAATTTCCCCAAACTCAAACCGCCCGATTATTCGAAGCTGAACTAACAGGGTGCTGAACTTGATGACAAGTTTACATCCCACACGACCTGTTCTTAGTGACTTTTACTATAAACCCATCGTGGGATCGTCACCCAATTTCATCGAAAATTCCAAGTTTCGCCATGCCAGTAGAGCGATTTATGAAAACAGAAACTGGGCCAAATTCGAAATTTTATGGGTCAAAAATAGCCAAAATCACCAGAAATCGATAGTGAATAACCGAAGGGGGTGTAAAGTGATGACTAGAGCTAGAAACCATCATTTCACTCCCCCAAAAAGATTTTTTCGGATAGGGTGGGTCACCAGTGACTCAGGTGAAGACATAAAACGCTGCAAAGTCCTTGTCACATGGGTTTATTATTCTATTGGACATACCTACAGAGATGTTGGCTGTTTATTTATTGTTTCTCTCATATAAAATAATTGAAATAGCTATCTCTGGTGGTTTCCACCAATTTTGGCCCCCAAAACTCGAATAAAGCACGCTCCTTTTTTTTTAAACACAGAATGTGTTTTAGCCATGGACTAACTAGCCAAAAAAGGTAACGAAATTGCGTAACGAAATCTGGGACGCTGTTATGAAGAATTTCTAATGATTTTCACGTACAACCGATTTTTTCTTAAATAAATTATCTCTGATCATTGATAGTACCATTTAATCGTCTTGATCCACCTGTTGACACTTTTTCCAGTGTTATTATACAAATTGATGGTGATTTCAAACGATTTCCCAGGTTTTTGACTCATAAAAAAACCAGTCATGCAGCATGACTTAATGAGCGAATTTTCAAAGAAATATTCGAATTAATGGCTATGGTTTTGAATAAAGGAAAACTTCGGTCTAAAATTTGGTTTTCTATGTATATTCTCTTCGTATTTATTTTAATTTGTACGTTTTGTCCATCCTGATTCTACCGTTTGTTTATTACGTAATTGTACTAAGTGCTTATTTATTTGATCGCTGTGGGTAAATTCAAGGAGTTGTACTAATCGTTTGCCTCCCCCTTTTTTGCTTCGAACTCTCGTCTTCAATTAATACTTCTCACATATTTCAATCTGACCACTCTAAGGGGGTGGGGGGGGGGGGGTAAGAGTTTAAAGATTATCCTAGTTTTGGGTAATTTTTGCGCACTTTAAATGCTCTAATTTAAGAACGGATTTAGATATCTAAAATCCGATTTCACTATCGTGTTCAGCGTGCAAAAACCTTTAAAATGAGGGGTCACTTGTTAGAAAATAACATTTTGGGGATTTTTGGGTAATTTTTGCGCACTTTAAATGCTCTAATTTGAGAACGGATCAAGATATCTAAAATCCGATTCCACCATCGTGTTCAGCGTGCAAAAACCTTTAAAATGAGGGGTCACTTGTTGGAAAATAACATTTTGGGGATTTTTGGGTAATTTTTGCGCACTTTAAATGCTCTAATTTGAGACCGGATCAAGATATCTAAAATCCGATTCCACCATCGTGTTCAGCGTGCAAAAACCTTTAAAATGAGGGGTCACTTGTTAGAAAATAACATTTTGGGGATTTTTGGGTAATTATTGCGCACTTTAAATGCTCTAATTTGAGAACGGATCAAGATATCTAAAATCCGATTCCACCATCGTGTTCAGCGTGCAAAAACCTTTAAAATGAGGGGTCACTTGTTGGAAAATAACATTTTGGGGATTTTTGGGTAATTTTTGCGCACTTTAAATGCGCCAAAACCCTCCTTAGAGTAGGCCAATTTCGCCCATCTTCGAACTTAGCCTTTCGATTGCCAAGATAGATTTTTTGTGCAAATTTGAGCTGTTTATCTCAATTCTATCGAGAGTTATCGTCTGGAGTGACACACATATATATATAAATATATATATACATATAAAAAAGTGTTAAATTTCAGGAATCGTTTTAGAATGGTCTGAAACGGATTTCTATGAAGAAAATTTCCAAAAATTTATATTATTTAAATTTCGAAGCCATTGCAATAGCTTCATTTTCTTTGAAAATTCGCTAAAAATCAATTTCGGGAGCTGAACATCTGGTAGAACCTCAATTTTCTATTCTTTGGTCAAAATCGACTTCATATTCGGTCTTCTCGTCCCCAAAAACATGAAAAACGATACCTTAAAAGCTCATGTTACCTACATGTTGCTAAAACGCAAAAAGTACCTATTTTTACACACATTTTCACTCATAACACCCCTGGGTATATTCCGATCGGGCTGAAAAGTTTCGGGACACAACTAGGGCCCAAATGGAGCATGTGTGCGAAAGAACGACTTTTTTAGACCGAAAATGAAGCCTGTACACGTGATACGGCGGACGGCGGACGGACATTGCATTTTTGGAATCTGCGCACCTTGAAACGGAAAAGAAAAAATTTTGAGGGGTGTTATAAAAATTTTTTGCTGAGCGATTACATAGGTGTATTATTCACAGAATAATAAACCAAAATATGCTCTCTGAAACACCCCAATTTGACATCAGAGTTCTTACAGTGAAATTACTACAGAAAACGGTGCAAATTATTACACAACGGTTTATTATTTACCTGTACAGATGCCCCTTCTGCGTAGAGCACTGTTTTCTGTGGTCAATACCCTCGAGCTCCCCCAGGAAATCCCTAAATCGAGTACTGGAGTACCGCCGGCCTGGGAATCAAAGTTTGATACAAATGCGCGGGATTCAATAATAATTCAAAATTGTTCAATCATTAACGACCACTTCAACGGGTGATATACAATAAATAATTACCAGTATTATCGCTACAATTATTGTTAAAATTCCGTATGAAACCGCACGTTCCCACACTTGGAGGGTCCTGACCCAGTTCAGAGTTCGTTCGAGGGGTCCACTTATGATTTAATGGTCTCGGATACGCGGGCCGCATGAAGAGGAACGCAAACGGGATTGTTTTGCCAGTCAACTCCGGCTCTTCGTCATAACAGCCGCTTCCTCCGCTTTATTACAGTTTTTCATCCCTGGAATTCCGCCTCTCACATCGCTGCCGCTGACGAGGGCTTTCCAAAGAGATTGGAAAACCAAAGAACGAGACTCGACATTGCAAAAGAGGAGAGAAGAAATCCATTACGGGAGAATTCCATTAATTTTGGTTCATGGTAACTAAGAAAAGTGCGGCGGACGGAGAGAAATTTTTGGTTCATTATTCTCAGTAATAAACCTTTAGAATGAAGCATGAAAAAAATAAATAATATTTAAAAAATAATACCTAACCCCTCAAAATTTGATGGTTTTTGTTTCAAGGTACGCAGAATCCGAAAAAAAAAACCACAGTCATGCAGCATGGCTATAAGAGCGAATTTTCGAAGAAATAACCACGTTCCTTAATCTTCAATGTGCTCCAGTTTGAGAACGGAATGAGATATCGCAATTCTGATTTCACCATCGTGTTCAGCGTACAAAAACCTTTAAAATGAGGGGTCACTTGTTAGAAAATAACATTTTGGGGATTTTTGGGTAATTTTTGCGCACTTTAAATGCTCTAATTTGAGAACGGATCAAGATATCTAAAATCCGATTCCACCATCGTGTTCAGCGTGCAAAAACCTTTAAAATGAGGGGTCACTTGTTGGAAAATAACATTTTGGGGATTTTTGGGTAATTTTTGCGCACTTTAAATGCGCCAAAACCCTCCTTAGAG